>JBBKCR010147729.1:0-18828 GCA_037577295.1 Ladigesia roloffi
ACTTTTTGGTTTGTCCTAGTTTTCTGTTTAATTCGGGGGACAGACACAGTTTTAATATTATAGAGCTTAGGTGAAAACCTAGATGTCTCAAGGTTTTATTAGCCATTATGGTGTTTTTTTCTTCCAAATCTCACTGAACTGAGATTGAACTGAAATGTCCTCTCTCGCTGCTCACGCAGCAGTTATCTGGGAATCTGTTCTTCTGCTGTTACTCGAAACTTTGAATGGGAAGATGACGTAAGGCGTTAATTGCATTAAAAATATTAACGCATTATTTTTTCTCTGATTAATTAATCTTATTAGCGCGTTAAATTCCAAAAAAATTTTTTTTTTTAACACTGAGTAGTAATGAAATCTAACACATGAATAACTGTTATTTAATATATTGTTAGGAATTAAATGTCAATATTATCCCTAGCTATTGTATGCACAATTATTTTTTAAACAAACAACAGAGATAATGGACTTAAAAATGAAGGGTTTTTATGAGGACTTGTGGTTTTAAAAAGTGCATTGTGATCTGAAAATAAGATAATATCATGTCTTCTGTTACTCAAAGACAATATTCACTGTCTGTATCAAAGTAAAATCAAGTGCCATACAGGATTGGTCTTTCCAAAAAGATCCCCAGCATGTATCAAGCCTGACTTGCATTTATGCCAGGATCTTTCCTGTCATCAAATTTTTAGGCATTTTCACAGATTTGCCTTTTAAAGTATCTACATTTGTTCCATACTGTGCCAAGAATGATACAATATCAGATTATTCAAAAACAACAGTTTTTCTTCACCCCAGATTGGAAACATTGTTGAGCATTGTTCCAGAACACTGTAGTGCTTCAAGTTGGTCTTCAGTAAAGACAGTAAAAAACAGTATGTTGCACTGAATGATTCTTCAAAACAAAAATATTATGCACAGCCAATTTGTCTCCTGTGACTTGAGTAAACACTTTTAATGGAGTTTCAGACAAGGAGTAAGGACTACATTGTTTTGTAAAAATTTCAGATCATCCACCAAAAATTGCATCAAAGCCATATTCTTCACATCACCAAAGTGAAAATGTAAAACAATGTTAACTCGGTAAAATTTTGTAAAGATTTTGTAAAAACAAAAAAAAATAATGATGTGTACAACAAAATGTGTGGATTCCCTTTTCAGAACTCAAAAGAATTGCTATCTCAGTTATCATAAAAAGTTTACGCCCATAAAGACATTTTCTCTATAATAAATGTCATAATAAAGACCTTAATTGTGGTGATTTGGGTGTTGAAGGACTTCATCTGTCATCATCTGACATCAATCTGACAGAAAAAATGTATTCTATATTCTAAAATTTCCCTCTTGCTTTTATATTTCTGATGCTTAGCTTCTGTATTAACACTTCTTAAAGGGTTCTCTCTAAAAGTACCCGTCAACTTTCTCCCAATGCACTGGTGAAATATTTTTGAGAACAGCATATTTTGTTTTCATTTGTATGTCAGCATCCAATTTCCCCATTGAAAGGACAAAAGATTGTATTGTGCTAAGAGCAACTCTTGTAAATCTTGAAGCTTGTAACATCATTTAAACCAGTTTCAGTCACAGGAGACTGTAGTATTGCTGCCACACAACCTCCAGTAAATGTCACATCTGTTTCACAAATAGAGAACAGCAATTACACCCATACATCATGTGTAAACAAATCAGTTTGGCTATTACAAGGAACAGTAGTGCCATGAACTTGAACTTTAAATGTTATATGAACATCAGTCCAAGCCATTCAATCCATTTGCCTCAGAGACTTTGGCAATCATTATTAATACCGACACACATCTCCATGCATTGAACTTCAGCTTTATTCAACATATAAATTAAAGAAAAGGCCAAAACCAATGTCTTTTTATTTATTGCACTTAATGTTAGACAAAAAGGGAAAAAGTACAGAAATGTGAAACCTCACCACTGATTTGCTTTAGTTCTATCAAACAAATCAACAATAACCAACACCACCAATCTTTCAGTCAAACTGCATTTAAAAAATGCAAGAACAAGGTTTTTAAGTGTTTAGATAAACCATTAAAAATCTTGTTACTTTTTGAGACTACATTTAAAAAATCTGTTTCATATTATTCAGCCATACATGAGATGTCTTTGTGTAACACTGCAGTCCTGTACCATAATTACGGCAACCGACTGAAATGATGTGTGTGTCCCCAGTTGGGATCGGGATTTGGCATTTGATTTGGCTGCAGCAGTGTGTGACTGCGTCCTAGTAATGGGAATATCTGTCATTCATCATGATGAGCCTGGCTTTTAATTGTCATTTAAATAGAAGTTACAGTTAAAAGGGGAAAAAAGATCATACTCATTTATTCTCTCTTTCTATCTCATAAAATGGACGTTTCACGATGTCCTCACTTACTTCATGAATAGGAATAGTAGTATATCAGCCATTTCCGTGTGTGCTAGGAACAATAACTGTTAAGATGATGATAAATGTATATGTCCCTTTGCTATGCACCATGTGTATCAAGATGTTGGATTTGACAATCTTAAATGTAAATGTCATTTACATGCTGTTGCATTCATCTCTTATCTTCGCTGACTCATTTATCTATTTCACTAAGCTAATTCACAAACTATAGCTAGTTTGCTGAATTATTGTAGAGTTAATATTAGCTAAGAAACATTTCTGTGAAGCAAAACATACTATTCATGTAAAGAAATATTTTTGTGCATTGGTATACACATCTCTCGAGCTGCAATGCAAATAGGTCATGTATTTTTACCTATGCGTAGAGTAGATAGCTAAACAAAAAAAAGCACCAGATACAATACATAGGTATACTAGGAGAAGTCAGTTGACAAAGTATAACAGCTTGAACAAAAGCCATGAGATAATTAATGAATGGAGGCAAAGAAGGCAGAAAAGTTTTAATCCCCAAGACCTCAGAAACACAGAAGGGCCCCTGGTGCTTTAAGTTGAAGGCAAACAGGTCCCGAGCTCCTTGAAAGCAAAGGAATTGTTAAAATTGTATCAAAAATAGTTCAAGATTCAAAATTAGGGTTATCTACTTAAGAAATGATGATGACAAATCTCTAGCAAAGCCGTGACTGTGTTGAATTTATGAAAATGATGGAGTGTACCTAGGAAAATGGGTGTACCAGAGCATCGTCCTCCTCCAATGAGGATTTTATACCCTGACCAACAAGATACAGTTATATCAGAAAGTGGAAAAACAGCCTGGTTCCCAATTGTCAAAGTGTTTCAACCAGTATGCTGAACATTTATTTCGAATAGCATCAATGGTGGAAGATGATTGAGGATATATGGAGGAAATATGAATCTACAGATGATGTATGAATAACACAATACAACTAAGGAAAAAGCTGAAGGCCTCTGTAGAGAACATTTTAACAAAAAGAGTGAACTTGACCTTTTAACATGATGAAAACAATGAGAATGAACACCACCTGTACTGATATTGTGGAGATTCCCCTTGCTACCAAAAGACTTAGAAACTAAACAAAAACGCATCATAGGCACGGGCAAAATGTAGCTCCAAATGCAGCAAGAAGTGAAGATATATAGCGCCTTTCTATCTTGCCCTTTTGCTACATTTGCTCTTCTGTGGGATGCCGTGAGACAATCTAGCCTCGCCTCCCCACGAACATCAGTGGCCCTTGGGCACCCATAACTGTGGTCTGTTCACTGGTTGTCATTGCATGGACTACTTGTAGGTCCAACAGCTTGCACTGTCTTAGATGAGGAGTGCACACATTGTTTCCCACTCTTTTTTAAAAACTCTATGTCTTCTTCCTACTCTATTCTTACAAATGTCTGTAAAAAAAAAACTTGTAGAGAGTAATAGAAAGCAATAAGACACTAGAGGATGCTTGCTTCAGTGACATTTTATGCACTTCATATAATAGCACCCTTACCTGTGACAAAAGTCACTACAACACATGGCATTAACTCTTATTGCTTTTATGACATGACTGACGGCTTTCAACCACGATTCTCCAACCACTGTTCAGTGACTCCTATATATATATATATATGTAACTCCTATATACAACACAGCTCGCATAGGATAGAACAAAATATCACACAGTCTAACACTGTCAATGAGTATTGGCTTCTGAAACACTTGCATAAAAAGGACATTTAACAATGTTGAATTTAGTTGTTATTACTCAGAATTTGTTCAGTCTGCATTATTATTATAATACATTTGCTGGTCACAAATCTTCTTACCGGAAATGTACTTTGTTTAGAGTGCTATTGTAAGCAATCAGCCATAGCAAGCTGAAGGAGGACAAAAACCTTCAGTTGCACATTATTGGGTCATATAATAATACATAATATAGCAGTGTTTAACACAAAGGCCTATAAGTGCTAGACTAACAGTGATGTATGTTCCCATCCTCAGCATAGTGCACAATGCAGAAATGAAAATTCTACCATCTGCACCCAGATTTTGCATAACATTCCTAACAAAAGACATTTAGTGATTCAGCCATATGTAGATGATTCCATACAAAACTATTAGGATATTCTGGCTTCTACATCCAAACTTAAAAAGCATACTATACAGGGAGTGTAGAACCTTAGCACAAAAAATGCGTGGCTGCATTAATGCAGAAATCAATCATGGAACTTAAATGAGATGCTTTACAATGGCTTCTCAAACCAATCAGATAAAAAAATTGGTTACTTTAAGTAAGTCATCGTTATTATTAAGTTTGATAAATACAAATTACATTTATATAAAAAGATGAGGCTACAAAAATAGATGTGCCTTGTTTAAAACTGTGATCTTATCAAAACAGTGAAATTACTGCTGGTGGATTTCCGAGAAAGAAAAAAAGAAAGCCTAAGTAGAAAGCAAGGGCTGTCAGTGATGCGTATGGGTGAGTGATAAAAACACAGGACACTCAAGAGCGAGAGCGTGTGCCTGTGGCTTTTTTGCATAATCTGCTGAGGACATCATGTTTCATGAAGGTTATTTGCTGCAATTCAAAGAATCGGTGCAATTCCTTTGTATTCCCTCAGGTTCCCTTCCTGAGGTTTCTTGGCATTTCATTCCCTCTGGTCCTGCATTCTAATAAAATCATTTGCTATACCATTTTTGTACATGTAGACCAATTCATCAATCCAAATTTCAATACCACTCCATTTTTTGTCTCCATGTAAAAGCACATTATTGATAATTTTCCTATTTTTAACCCAGATAAAGCTGCTAAATGCAGATTCATCAAGGGTAAAAACAGTCAAGCTATGGACACTCAAGAGGAAAGCAGACAGAGTGCATCTCCGGGTACAGCACAGTAATTATTAATTTTAGAAATGTAGTTTGCCCCACCCATAAGAATAGCAATATCTGTTTAAAATGTGAGTGTCCTACAGCCCCATCCAATTAGCATCTCTACATAGCCCTGTAGCTGTGACTCATTTTCTTTTGGTTATCTAACCTGTTTCTGTTGCTGTGTCCTTCGCCCTATTTCCCTTCAATAGCCCCCACTAAGCCCATTCCTAAACCTCGCAGCAAGGCCCTCGACAGGGCCGCTCTTCTGGACAAGATCCATCTGCCTGATCAAGAGACTTCCCAGAACCCTGATAGGCAGAGGAGCTCAAAACATTTTACAAAGCCAAAGAGCCAGTCATCCAAGGTGTACAGTTGTTCAGAAGAAAGGTGTGCCTCTGAAGATGATTTACTCGTGGAGTCAAGTAGTCCATTCACACCCGAGAACTCCCGCAGTACTCCAGGACAGTCAAGTGTGATTCTGACAGAGTCTGATAATGCTCCTGAGGAGAGCAGTGACAGTGATGCCAATAGCAGTCATGGTAAACAAATAAAATGACACATCAGTACTGCATTTTAGAGGCCTTCATAGATCCTTTTATTTAATTTAATATCAGTTTGTCCTCAATTTTTCTTCCTCCATAGCCCCCATAGATCTTTGTCCAAATGAAAATATTGCTTCGTTCCCTAGTTATATTAGTTAGGATTGCAGCATGAATGTTTTTCTAAAAATGTAATAGTAAAGAACAATAACCACCTAATGCTGTGTCAGACAATCTAATAACATTAGCTATGATTATATGACTGATCTTCAATATGATAAAGCATTATGATGACTGAGCAATTCCACATCAGGTCTGTTTTATGTGTAGCTTTGGTTTTGTCCTCATTTTAAAAATCTTTTTTTAATCGTTTAAAGTCCAGAACAGTCGTTTTATAGAAGAATACCAGCTGACTGTTTGACATTTGGTTTTAATGTCAGCTTTTGTTTTGTATCTAAACTTGACCTTCTTTTACCAACAGGAGTACATGCACCTGGAAAGACCTTCCGCAAATCCTTAAGAAAGTCTCAGACCATCCAGGAGGTTGATGAAGAGAAGTGGAAGGAGCCCAGAGGAGATGCAGTCATCTTCAGTCGAGATAGTCTAGAGCCAAATGGTTCGTCTTTAATCTGTAGTCCCACGCACCCCTTTTTAAATTTACATTACCGATAGTACAGGGTCTTAGTACAGGTCCTAGAATATGATATTCTGCTCAAACAAATATCATTCAGATAATCTAATAATTAATTAGAGCTTTAAGAGGTGTGTTTAAGCAGGAGAAGCAGAGAATTGTGCTAAACTCTACCCTTCTAAGACAGGAAAACCCCTGACCCATAAATCACTAAATTACTTGTTCATCTCTTGAGTAAGCAGTATCTTATTCTTCTTTTTTGGATTGCCCACAGATTCTCTGATGGCCTCTGGATCTCAACGTCATTCAACCAAGTTAAGCTTGGACAAGGAGGATGAGAAGGAACGTTTTTTTGCCGACTTCGACAAAGGAACTGAGTCTCTGAGTGATTACCCCAGACTGAATCAGCGGCAAGAATCCAGCAGCTCTGCTGTCACCTCACCACAAAGGTGCCACACTCCACCTAGCAGGAAATGATCAATAAGTGAACAATGTGGTTATGAAGCATTATGGCGCATTTCAGCAGTGGCTACATGTTTTTGTTCCAAACAATCAGATTTGCTTTTCTTTCCACTTGATTTCAGTCTTCAAACATGGAATGAACACAAATCATATTTGATATCTGAATATCTGAAATCATATTTTTAAGGTGAAATAGCTGCAGAATATTCATGCCTTGATTTGTGTGGGTAAATGGGTGTCTCCCAGGGAAGAAGCTGTATTTTTGTCAAAGCAAGATCAAAGGGAAGATGGTGAAATCGATTCTGTTAAGGACAGCTCGGGTAAGAGCATTGAGATTTACTCAGTTGGTACAAACAGTTGTTTATGAAGTGCCTACAATTATCCCAACATGCCTATTGTGAATTAAAAATAAAACAGTGTGATTGATTTATTGATTTATTGATTTTTTTTAAGCTTAATGTGTAAATAACATGTTCATAGCAGCATCTCCGGCTTACAGTGAAGATTTTGAGGATGAGACAAGTGAGAAAGAACTTGAAGAGAAGGTCAGTACAGTCTTTAAGGTCTTCACCTTTACATTTAGTCATTTAGCTGGTCATTTCTAACTGCATTTTTCCTGTGAGTGATAAATTGAGCCACAGTGGCATGAGCTTAAGATTGCTGCTCAAGTGCTCAATTGCACCACGTAGCCCCTGCTATATGTCAAGGACAAATATGTCAAGGAAAACGTCTCAGTGATTTGTAAATGATTTGGAAGGTTTTGTAAAATGTGAGCTTTAAAAACAACAAAATTACCCCTTACAAAAAATATGTTGGGCTATCAAAATTGCTTTTAGTAGTATACTGCTGATGCTGTAATTGTGCTATTATTTGGCATTATGATTGTACCCAATATAGATCATAATTATAATGATCCTGTCTGAGACTGTGTAACTGCCCCACACTTGTCTGAATGTTGGTGGTATTGATATTTTCCTCCCTCTGATGGGCAGGAGCTATTCACAGATCACCTAGATGGCACATGGAAGACATACAAAAGCTTGTTTTTTAAAATGTACACCAGATCCAAACTAGGCATTGTTAAATTGTATAACCTTTTACAAAAAATATTTATATATCTTGTACAAATATATTTTAATAAATATACATTTCAGAATTTAGTGTGCATTGTTTAAATGCTATCTTTCTGTTTCTCTTTGTTTTAGAAACCTGAAAGGCGGGGCATGTTGGCTAAAGGTCAGTCTGTGATGTGAATTCATGTTTGTGTGCAAATGTGATTTGTGTATGATCACATATTTAATAACTTAAAAAAAAAAAACTTTTTTTAGTGTCACTGCATGACTCTTTTAACTCCACGGATGGAGCTCTGGCGCCTGTTCTGGAAACAAACATTCCAGAGGGAACAGAATGGCCTCGTTCCAAAACAACAGAAGCAGTAGGACCAAGTGCTACAGGTCTGTGTACAAATACCAACCATAAATATGAAAATATTTTGCACTGTCTCCAGCAAATTGTCACCTTTTGAGTTATCTGGTTTAATTTATCCTTGTTTCTTGTTCTTCTTTCTGTATTTCTGGCTTCCTGTCCCTCTCTTACTTGCCCTGTCTTTTAATGTCATTGTCATTCTCCTTTGTTCTCTGTTATTCTCTCCAGGTCAGTCATATATTCAGAGTGGTGCAAGTGAAATAGAAGCACTGCAAGAGGCATACAGGCAGATCAGTCACTCAGTGGGCGAGTGTGAGGAGGTGAGTGTTCAGGGACCCAGCAAGAGTCCAGCATCTCCTGCCACTCCAGAGTGCTCTAAAGGAACCTTCAGAAATATCTCCACCGCAGAGTCGGGTCAGTCTGTAAACTCATTATCAATCAATCAATCAATCAAATCAATCAAATTTTATTGGTCACATGCACAGTCATACAAGTACAACAAGCAGTGAAATTTTCCTTCTGCATTTAACCCATTCACTCAAGTGAAGCAGTGGGCAGCCATATGAGGCGCCCGGGGAATTATGCATAGCCTTATGCATCCATGGGCATATTTTACTTCTTCCAAATACTTCGAATGCACATTTGGAAGAGTTGTTGAGATTTGTAGTTGGATCCCTAATCGAATGTTGTTTGGGCATTCAAGATTTACCCACTGCGGAGGAGCTGATGCAGGCTATTGGACCAGATTCTGGATTCAAATACGGCTTGTCTCTTCACCCTCTGAGGTGAGCTTCTCTGCACACTTCTGATAAATAGAATTTGATGTTTAATGTCATGGATTGTTTTAATTGGAGTTATCACATCTGTATTTCTAATGTAGTGAAGCAGAGATAGATGTGAATGCCGATGTGACAGATGGGAGCCCTGTGAGAGCTAAAGCTGAAGACTCTGTTGGTGAGCTCAGAGTGGCAGAGACCGAGAGTCCTTCAATAACAGAGATACATCAAACATCCCCCCACAGCAGATACAGGAACATTGCAGAGGAGGTGAAAAGACTCATGCAAGAACAAGAGGATTCTCAGACATGCCCCAGGGTCTCTAGTGCCGGCAAGAGACAGCAGGTGAGGCAGGAGTACAGATTGTAAATATTCTCCATTGTAAATGTTACTATAATTTAGAATTTTTTTTGTCTATTAGTCTATTAATTTTTGTCTAGAGTTTTGTCTATTAGTCTTTTTTTAAAGCCAACCTTCCTGAAAAGATTGAATAGGTCACTGGAAGTCAAGGCTGAGGCTCACACTAAAGAAAATTATCATTATTTTTTTCATCCGTGATCTGCCTCTGCTTTCCTGTGTCTTGGGTAATGATGTTAATGATAATTATATGTGTGATATTGACCTTTCTTTTAGGCTCCCGGCAAATCCAGCACCACAGCACGTAGTTCATCTGCTAGTAGAAAAGCCCCAGTGCCATCTGGGAGGACTAAGAGAGCTGAGATCAGGCCGTTACCGAAGGCCTCCATACCCAGTAGGACAGCCACCATCACAAAACCTCCATCTCCAGTGGCTCAGAAAAAGAGTCAGGTCACAAACAAGGCATCTGCTCTAAGCCTCACACATACTATCAAAGGTATAAAACCTATGCTTGAGATTTGCAGCAGAGGAATAATATTTATATAATGCTGTAGAGTAAAATATCTTGCATCTGACCACTGATAAAGATGATTTGTTTGTCGACACTGAGTACTTGAATGCTTGAATATATATCAGTAATGTTTTCGTGTTACCACGCACTACCACCTTTTCTGTCCTGACTAAATAATGATACTGAAACTTCAAACTTGGGCAAATACAGATATCTGGCCAATATTTTTCACACAAAATTGCATTTTTCACACATTGTTTCAAGGTCCAGATTCTGATGTGAGAGTAAGCAGTGAGGCACTGATTGCCTCAGTCCAGTCTTTCACTGCCTTTTTACAGCATCAAATGAGCACTGTTGGGTCTGACCGTGTAGACAGCAATCCACATCAAGCCACAGAAAGCAGAGTGAGTAACCAGCGTAGATTGAAAGTTTCTTTCCTTCTTTGATCCAGAGGTGTTTTAATGTTCACTTCTCTTCTCTCTGTTGTATTTCTATGATAGAGTAATAAAGGAAGTATGATAAAGGAAGTACCTGTCATTAATCAGGACCTGTCCTCAGAGCACGCTTCGCTGGAGCGTATGCGTTTGCAGCTGGCTCAGAATGAAAGACAGCTACTCCTCAGAGAAGAGCAGCTGCAGCAAGAGCACAGCAAGGAGATTAATGTTCTTAGACAGGAGAACTACATGTTGCAAAGCAAGGTTAGTTATCATTACTGTTCTTGCTTCATTACAAGGGTTCAGTTATACTCACTTGTACTACAGTTGTCAGTAAATAACATTATTTTAAAGTTATTTTTGATAAGATACATTTACTAGTGCTTTGGCCATATTTGGCAACCCTCAGCTTCCTGTTCATCAAAGTTTATTGCTCAGTTATTGAATACTTATTACCTAACATAGATTATTTGAAGAAAAATATTTTGCTCCCATATTACCAGACAGACCTGGATCCTTAATATATGTTAGTTATTAGTGTGTCATTGCAAGCTGGTAAATAAAACAACCTTCTCTATCTAAAGTTGTCCCGTTACTCTGGTGTTGATGTTTAAGCGGAAATCTGTGGAGAATTCCATCACTAATATGTAAATAAAATCATTCAGCCGTGCTCATGAACGTCTGTAATCCTGTAGAATTCAGCCCCGTCCAAATCATATTTAATCTAGTTAAGTGGACTTGTGATCTGAAAGAGGTGCTTTTAGTAAGTAAATCCTTCATGAATCCAAAACCCAAAGAAAACCTTTTTCAAATTAACCACTATTTATCTTTAAACCTTTCATATACAATTAGAAGACATTTAGGTCAACCGCGCCAGTAAATGGTAAAAAATGACTATAATTTGGATATGGATCTCACAGCTGTTTCCACCACTATAAGCATTGGTAATTGCACAATTTAAGATCACACCACTCTGTTATACAGACATTTGAAGTATTTGTTCAATTCCCCTTTAATTTTAATATTACTGCTACACTTAGTGTTGCTATTGCTGTCGCCTTCATTTAGCTTGAGTCAGGAATATTACTTTTAAGTAGTGGTGCAACGTATCGCTGTTGATCCGTGATCCCAACTGAACTCTCTCCTCGCTTTGGCACGCAAATGATCCGAAGATGCAAAAAAAAAAAAAAAAAAAAAAAAAAGTTTCACTGTATGGTGCACGGGTCAGTGTGTCAAGCAATAGCGGTCCAAATGGAGGAGCAGAGGAGAAACCTCCAGCATCATGTAGATCTGATGTATGGGAGCATTTGGACTTCCCCTTAAATATTTTGATGGAAAAGTGTGGTGGATAAATTGCAGACAAAACCACCACAGTGAACTTTGAGGGCAAAGGAAAGCTACGTGACTGGGACCGCTTATTACATATCAGTGAACTGGGAGATATGAAGCCCTGTACTGCAGGCACACTCCCTTTGTTGTGGATATAATGTGCTGTGGTTTTTATTTAATTCTCCACGTTCAAAGTAAGAAGCATTGATACCTTAAATTGCATTTTAAGTTGTTTTTGATTGTGTCCACATCAAAGTAAATAATTATCGTGCCCTATATTGCAACCTAATTTGTTTTATAATTGCGTGGAATAAGTCTTGATTTTGATGTTTTTAATGGGCAAAATTACTTAAACAAGTATATGGAGAGTGAAATTTGACTTGTCTTTTTTCCTTTTTTGCTGATCCGAAAATTGAACCGATCTGTGACTTAAAACTCTTTTCTGATTCGAACCATGAGTTTTTTTTTATCCGTTGCATCACTACTTTTAAGACCTGTTTGTTATGCAATATTGGAGTGAGGATCACCCTAGTAAGTGTCACTTACTATTTTTCAGTCTATATGAAAATTGAAGTCGAGGGTCAGGCCAGGGCACACAGTATGAAGTCACGAATTAGGTGCACATTTGCGCTGTGAAGACTGAAAACTGTCATGCATTTGCATACCAATTATGTCAATCCTTGGTTATATGTGTCAAGAGAAAAACGAACACATAGAGACACATGTTAAACAGGAAGAATGTTCGGGCAGTGTTAGCACGCTTATTTCTGTGTCATGCACAATACGCTTGTTCT
Source organism: Ladigesia roloffi (assembly GCA_037577295.1). NCBI lineage: Eukaryota > Metazoa > Chordata > Actinopteri > Characiformes > Alestidae > Ladigesia > Ladigesia roloffi. Next base: position 12,547 of record JBBKCR010147729.1, read on the forward strand.
TTTTTTTTTTTTTTTTTTTAAGAAAAGGGCTTTTAAGGGCTACCTTTACATAAGTGGTTGTCATGGTGTTCTGTTCACCTACTGTGTTTTCATATCTTTGAGTGCGAATGAGTTCACATCATTTGTGCTTCCCTAGAATGGAAGGTCTGAACCTCTGAGATGAAGCATTATAAAGTGCCTCAGTTCCTCACAACTTCAAGTTATCCCATGCATAGTACTCTGTATAACATATATTTGTCTATATAAATGCATTGTCCCAAGAATGAGTGAAGACCAGAATGTATTTTTTTTAACCCAGTTTGTTTGTATGCCAGACTGAATGGTGACTGGCAATGGAACTGACAAAGGCTGCTTCTGGGAACTGTATTAGTAAAAATAATAAGCTATAGCTTTAGTCGTATTTAGGAAAGGAGTTTGGGTGTTCTGGGCTTAGATGCAAGTGTCAGAAAGCTCTGCTGACTTTTCAGAGAAAATTGTGTTTACTTCCTCTAAAATGAAGCGTATGTATGTAGTATTTTACAGACTGTGTGCTTGCAAATGTTGACTTTTGTGAGATGTTTTTGTTAAGAGACAAATGTCTGATTATAATGAGGGTGATGTGACCCTTAAAATGCTCAATTTCCAGTTGCACAGCCTGGAAGAGTCCAGTAAGAAGCAGCAGTGGAGTTCTGCAGACCCAGGAACAGAAGAGAAACTCAGACAGATTGAGAAAGAGATGAAGGAACAGGAGACACTGATTCAAGGCTATCATGTGGTAAGTTTGTTTCTCTGTCAGGCTCTTGGCACAGGGGTCAAGCACATATATAATGTGATACAGTATGCATGATACATTATATAGTATGTGTCCTCTCTCTTAGCCTTTGAGTCAGAGTTGCTGCAGTGAATTGATTAAATCAGACATACTCATTTTTTTAAATGCTGGCCAACAATCCTTATGGTCGATTAGTTGGGTTGATGAAGCTTAAACAAGCTTAAAAAGCAATAAGAAAATAAAAAGTAACAGTCACCAAAATAAAACACAAAAATGTGTCAAATAGAGTAAAATCAAAGACCAAACAATTACAGACTGTGGAAATAGTGAAAACAGTGTAGTGTTTCTCATACCATACCATATTCCAGTTTACATGTACACACAATGCCCTAAAAGCTCTGTTATTTATAGCAGTTATGAGTGTAATATATGGTGGCGTAATGAGAGCACAGTGGATAAAAAGTGGATATTTTGTTTTTTTTTACATTGAATGCTATCTAGTAGTACTGAGAGATGAGTGCTGTAAGAGTCTCTTGTCTCTCATAGAGCTGTGTGGCACTTAGAGCCTTATGAGTAGCAGCACATCAAGAAGTGTCAGAAAAATTGCCTCCAAGGATACTTCCTAAAAAAAAGTATTCCCATCCCTGTCGTAGTTTATCAGTCAACTTGCTCATATGAGTACTTGTACTTTCCCTGCTGAAAAAAAACAGACCAGCTTAGGCGCTAGATCAAAAAAGTCAGTGGGGCAGCTGGTTGTCTAGAGGTAAGGGATCTGCCCCTGTGATTAGAAGGCTGTGGGTTTGAATCCCTGAGGTGCCCTTGAGCACAGTACCATGCCCACACACTGCTCCCAGGGTGCCACCCATCGGTGGTAGCCAATTGCTTCAATTTCGTGAAAGCTTTTCACACTGTGTACACTGTGCAGTCAGTGTTGCACTGTATTCACACATGACTACTTGTTTTCTCTTGAGTGTGATGGTTTATCTGGTCAATTTAATCTGGTATATTTTCAGTTAGTCCAGATGGATGTCCAGCTGGTTAGTGATCAGTCACTTGGTCATTTGACCATCAAAGGCCAGTGTAGGCTATGTTCAAAATACCAGCCTTAGTGAACTTTTTGCTTTGATTAGATTGTTTTGCATGGATGGTTCACATTCTCACATGTTTGTTAGACTTCCATCATCGGTGTGAACACATCTGTGCCCTGAAATCGCTCACATGTGCATATTCTGATCCGCAGTGTCATGTGAATGATCTTTGTATGCCATGAATAGCAAAAAATACAGATAAAACTTGTTCATGATTAGTGGAGAAGGTGAAAGCTGCTACTCAGTGAACATGGGATGATGAAGCAAAATATGCATGCACTGCAGGAAAAAACACATGAATATATTACTGTTTAATATAAAGGACTGCTATTGACTGGGGCCAAAAAAATAGTTATATCAAAATCAGATCCCACCACGTCACCCCAACCTTACAGCAGCTCTGCTGGCTCCTGGTTAAGTTCAAAATCCTTTAGTTAACCTTCAAGGCCGATCACAACCTCGCCACTCCATATCTATCTGACCTCCTTCATGTTGCCACTCCCTCTCGTAAACTCGGATCTTTTCCATTCACCTGACTATTCCCTCTGCCCATCTTACCACTATGGGAAGCAAAGCTTTCAGTTGCTTTGCTCCCCATCCTTGAAACTCATTACCACATGACATCCGAGACATCACTTCCCTCTAGGCCTGTAACGATACATTTTGCTGGACGATAAATTGTCCCAGAAATTATTGCAATAAACGATAATATTGTCGTTGTGTCCATTTTCAACTGATGTAATGATAATGACATAATGATGAAAATGCACCCTTTCAAAGACCCATAAACCTTGACTTCTAATGATCACAAAACCCTGGGAGTGGAAGACATTGTAAGACAGTCAACATACTTAGACATTGTGTGGCTTTAAGGCAGGATCTCTCAGGAGTAGCAATGTGTCCAGCTGTGCTAAACATTCTCTTGCTCAGGGCTGGGCAATACATTACCACTTGAAAAATCTGAATCTGAACTTAATTTTGTGCAAAATTAATTTTCTCCCATTTTAAAAAGTAGTAAATTATGATTTTGAAAAGCAGCTATTGATAATCAGAAGAATAAGTATATTCAGTAAGTATGTAAATGTAAAATTATCCTATAAAAGTTTTTTTTTAAATTCAGATATGTTAAAGAACGACATGGCAGGAAACACTTGGTGTGAGCACTGGATTGTGTCAAAAATAAAAATATAAAATCCAAATATTTTTATATAAAATGATCTGTAAAACAATCCCTTATCAACACACAAAGCATTAATATTTGCCAAGTTTGGCTCTTCTGGCCCGATCTCTAAATCAACTAACAAAAACTTCCCGTCCAGTAGGTGTTGCTAAGTCATATGTAAGTCATATGTAGTGGTGTAAGTGGTATTCACAGTTTAAATGCGTACCTAATTTGAGTAACTTCATACTGCATGCTCGGTCCCGGCCGGCCCCACACTTAACGGCCCGAGACCCAGACATCGGGCTGGATTAAAAAAGACCAATGAGCCGCACGTGGCCTACGGAGCTTAGTTTCAGGCTGCCCATCCCTGCTCTTGCTACTGTTTTACCACAAATGCGACATACCGGATAGCAAAGTGGTTCACCATGTCCATTCTGTTTAAATCCAAAGTGCTCCCACATTGAAGCTGTCGTGTTCGGCTTTGACACCAATTCCATCTCCGATTCTCAACTAACGTTAATATTTTCTCTCGTGCCATGAGAGTTAGCAATTAGGCTAAGAGAGCCTAATGACAGAGGAGTTCATGCCTCATTACCCTAAGGGAATGAGAGGGGGTGGTAGAGACCAATGCACCACAGTGAAGTGCGTTGTCAATAGTTTTTGGTAGAGAAAAACAGTAGAAAATTAGAGCGGCCAGAAAATTATCGACCTCATTTTAATTATCGTGCAATTAATTGATTTATTGTTTATCGTGACAGAACTAGTTCCCTCTCACTTTTTACATTGAAACTCACAACCCATCTGGTCTAGCTTGCATATTGTCTTAAAATTATTAGCATTTTTCCAATTTTACCATTTTTAATTCCTGTTTATTCTATGCTTTTTTAAATTGCTTATTATTATTAGAATAACACAGCTTATTTTCTGTTTATTATTATTGTTATTACATAAATATCATAATTATTGTTTTACTAGTTTTTATTATTCAATTGAAATTTAATAATAAAAATTGTTTAGGGTATTTTTTATATTGTTATATTGTCTCTCACATTTACTCTATGTACTGTTAACCTTTAATGGCATAAAACACTCAGTTCAGCAGAAGCTCTTATTCAAGTCACCTTAATAGACAATTTTACTGTTTAAAGAGCTAACCTCCAGTTCTCTTTATGGAGAACAATCATGCTACCCACTACATCCTTTAAGTTTTTTGGCATAGCTTTAATACTTTTGAAGATTTGTGATCACAAAAACTGATGTCAAGGTTACTGCAAATTCAGCCTCAGAGGTCTTGTTTTAATCGGTTGCCTTTATTTATGATTTAAATAATTTGTCTGTCAGGTGTATATATCTGACTTGGTTTATATATGTAGCATGTATAACCCAGGTGTAAATTTCCCTCGTCCCTTTATGTGAAGCTTTATCTCCATCACTTCTTTCATATGTTTTATATGCTATCTGTGCAATATTGCCTTACGTCTGCTCTGGTTTAATGGTTTTCACTTTGTAGGAGAATGAGAAATTGTACATGCAGATGAAGGCCCTCCAGGTACAAAGTAAACAAAATGAAGACGCAATGTTTACAGAGAACCAGCGGCTGCTTTCTGAATTAGCCGTCACTAAGTGAGTCTTTTCATGCCACACTTCAGTGAAGGCTCTTTTCATGCTGTGGGCCATATGTGTCATTGTGTGATGCAGAAACATTGTAGTCTGACAAACATTTCTATCTTTTCATCCCCACATCTGTGTTCAGTTATATTTATGTAAGACCTTATAATATGTTGCATTTCGAATTCTGTATTTTACATAGCTTTAGAAGTATAATGCTCCTAAGCAGGCATGCTTAGAGTCTCAATACTAAGGTTTTAAAGAACTCAGACTTATTCTGTACATCTTTTGTATTCTGTCTCAGTTTATCATAGCATAGTCATTCCTTGTGATCCTCTCAGAGCATCTGTAATGTCTCAATCAAAATATCACCAGCGCATATGGTAGTCAATCAAATGTCGCCTAAGGCATGCTTGATGTCTGCATCTTTTCAGGATTGCATCAGACATTGAGTGACATACTATCATCTATAACAGCGTTTCTCAACGGTGGCGGTTTGAAACCCATCGGGGGGCGTTGAGAATGAGACAGCTGAGAGGGGGCATTCAGATGCAAATTGGGGGCGTCAATTCTATTAGTTTGAATATTTAAGCATATACAATAAACAGACTTTGTTAATTTGAAATTATTAATGGAATGATTAGAAATAAATTGGAATACCAGCGCCTGGTGCTCTGACGTTTCCCTTCGCGGGTTAAAATCTCACAGCCAATCAAAATGTACAAAAGAAGAGTTACGTTTTGATTTTCTGCATGTGACGCCACGCCTATAAGGACGTCAATTGCTGGACGGCAGAAGTGAGTTGTGCGATTACACAGAAAGTGTTTAGTAATTTAAGAGATAACAGGGATCCACAGACATGGTGAGAATGGTTATTTCGTGCTGTTCGGTGGGACATTTTGTCATGCGAGTAATATTCTGTATGTACTTAACCCTCTGAGCGCCAAAGAATGGCGACAAGACATCATTAATAAAATAGACTGTTTACAAATGTTAAATAGAGTGTGTATTCCCTATCACTAGTTAGCAGACATGTAGTACTTTGATTTAAGACCCAAATTACATCATCTTCCCGTTTCAGTAAATAGCAGTGCAAATGCACCTGGTGTCATTGGTTCTGAGGCAGTCAAAGGATATTTTACGAGCGGTACAGATCCGCGGAGAAATCATCAATCCACATCAAACTTCACAGTTAGATAGGGCTTGATGAGACCTTTCCAAAGACCCCTCATTTGCCATAACGAGGCTCATGATGAGGTCAGGTGGCGTTTGTGCATAAAAGGTTGAGAACCACTGATCTATAAGCGCATTTCCCCGCTAAAACAATGGCAACAGCTTTCTTGAAGCATGAATTTTGTTTCTACTTTTTCCATTAGAATTGATTTCAGTATTACAATTTGAGAGTTTCCTGCACAGGATTCCCATTACAAAGAAGATAATAAGAAAGAAGTTTGATTGATTTCTGCCAAACCATTTGTTTCACATCTGAAATTAATCTACAATATCTTTTAGGGAACAGCTAAATAGGATCAATAAACAGAAGACTGGGGGCTTTGTAGCTACTAGAGACCAAGGATACAGTGTTACAGAGCTAATGGCTCTAGTGCAGGCTGCACAGGTAAGATACCCTTTGTTCAAATGTAAGATAGTTTGTGTGTTTTATATACATATAT
>JBBKCR010147766.1:3660-18817 GCA_037577295.1 Ladigesia roloffi
ATGCCATAAGCATAAAGGTGTCATAAATTGTTATATGCTCTCATAGCAGAATATGTCAAGCAACACTTTGCAATAATTTGGTGTCCTGACAAAGGAATTTGGTTGATGCCATTATCCAGAGCAACTTACAATCATAAATTTTACCTACTAGGCTGCTACCACCCTATGAGAAGTTTTGTCTTGTGTGATATTCCCATTAGCAGCAATTATGACAGATGGTGGAATGTCTGATATATCACATTTAGAATATTTTGATATGTGACACTAACTGTTATTCTATCAGACATTATGGCACCCGTCATGACAGTAATTGGCAATGGTAATATGACCTTGGGCATTATCTGTCATGACAATTTAAAACTGTGCATGGTATGTCTATAGCATAGTTGTCAGCGATACATATAGCAGGACCATTAAAGAATCTTGGGTGTCCTATGATGGCCCTGCTAGTTATAACACTGACAGAGCTATGCTATAGACACACCATGTGCTATTTTAAATTACTATGACAGATTTTGCCCAAGGTCATTTTACCACTGCCAGCTGAATATAAAAACAGTAATTGAGTTATTCAAGGTCGGTAACAAAGTCAGTCTCATTGAGAGCACCATGTAAACACTTTCCTGAGTGGTCTGCTGTAGTAAGTAGAACAGCATATCACTGATTTCATCTCACTTCCTCTTCGTGTGATAACAAGGCCACTTCCTGTTTCTGCCTGGTTGAAGTATGTTATAAGTTGAGGTAAAATACGTGACAAATTTAACCTCCATATGAGTTCTTAAGAGTTTAGTCATTGCCTTCCTGTACATAAATACTGTAGGGATCAAAGAGAGCCAATATATCAGCTTTCATGTCATATACTACACAAGAAACCAAATGACTCATCCTCTTGACACTGACATTTAATGGCTTGGATCGTCTTATGTACTTTCCCGCAATATGACTTCTAAAGAAAGAGTTTGGCCAAAATTCAAGTACCCTTAGTGTTCCCCTGAACCCAAAATCTGGTCAATAAGCTGAAATTGTCAATCAGCTGAAGTTCTGCTTCTTTCATTCAAACCTGGAGCAATGAGGCTAACGCTGCTAACACTAGGAGTCATTTATCTCCCAAAGCTTTACAGTAAATATATCCTTAACACTCCTCTGGATCCAATCAATTCAGGTTCTGTGAATCTCTAGAACATTGGAATATGATCTGAGATCAGCCCTGGGGTGGTTAAGGGTGACTACTGAATTCTAGATTAGCGCTGTTAGCATCCAAGCTCCAGTTCAGAAACACAGAGGCAGAATTTCAGAAAAGAAAAATAAAACTATGGAATCTAACAAATGAAATGAATGAAATGCTTAAAAGTTTGGGGGTCATATTATTACAGACATATTGTTGAGGCGTGTAAGAGGTGATGGGGACTCTTCCAGAGATGAACCAGGTAAGAGGAAGTTTTTCAATTAAAAAAAATCACCCAATAAGAAAGGCAGTACTATATGTTCACGCATAATAAAGGTAATAAACCATTGTTCACAATGTTGCTTATGTCTTTTTTGATGTGTTTTTTTTTTACGTTTCTCCTGAGCCTCAGAAGTGAAATATGCCGTAATAGGAGCAGGCATTGGCCTACTTTTTGCAGCCTGCTTCCTTGCGATAAAGATCTGCATGATTAAAAGACACATGCTTGACAATGAACCATCAGGTAAATTTATTACTCACCATGAAACCACATTTCAGCCCCTGTGTCATTCTCAGACTTAATGTCTCAATCACCTTACTTTCAGAGGATTCAACGAGAAGACCATCTACACGGTAAAGGTTCATCGTACTTCATCAGTTCTACATTCCCTTAGAGGACAAGTTCAGAAAAAAGTGTCCACACTGTTTTACTTACTCCAGATGCAGCTGATCTGATGATACATAACCAAATCCTGCTTTACTCTAGAACTTGAGCTACAATGCTAATGACAATAGCATTAGCAGCTAACCATCATCCAAATCATTTACCTTAATCGAATCATCACTTGTCCCACTAAAACCTCACCTGCCCACAAGGGGGAGAAGACTTGTAGGCACCGCAGAACTTACTTCCAGAGCTACAAGCAGCTGTGGCTGAATTAACGAAGCTCACAGCGCCTGTAGTGGCATTTACAATAAAGACTAGCCTCAGATCATATTCCTTGGTATTTATGGCTCACAGAAGTGTAAGTGGTTTGTGAAAACAGGCCCCATTGCATATCGCTGCCCGCAGCATTCGGCTTCGTGCTAAAGTTAAGTTTATATTTAAAGATTAGATAAAATAACATTTTATTTGGATTGCATTATTTTTATTAGCTTTAGCATTGCTATGGCAAAAGTGGACAAAACAAAGGTAAGAGCAGCACAAACATATATGTGTATATGTACAAAAAGAAAATTGGAGTGTCCTCAGTTGTCACACTGAGTCACATCCATAACTATACACACAAGTCAGCCTTCACAAGTAGCTGGATGCTGTATGAATTGGTCTAGGGAAAGCTGGGTGTTGAGTTTACACTAAAACAGTGTTTCTCAAACTTATTTGTCCTGGGGACCAGTTATGTCAGGCTTTGGGGCTGAACGGCTCTCCATAAACAACATTACAGCCCTGCTGTGTATTGACTTTGAACCTAGATTATATTACATGTTTAATCACCCACAAGGATTATTTGGCACCAAAAATTTTAATTAACATTTTAATGTGATGGGTGTGCATGCTTTCTTGCCACTAACTGGTTGAAATGAGGAAGACATGCTTACACAGCCGCTTGGAGTTCAGCCTGTTAGTGTGTATTTTCGTGGCTGTCAGTTAAGAAGAAGCGGTCTCGCACAGATCCGTCGTGTGGAAGGGCACCATTCGTGTGTGATCATGAAAAGTTTGGAGTGAATGAGACAAATGGCAGGAACGCTGAACATTCTATAATGCTGAAACATGGAGAGGGCCTTGATGTTAAGGCGCACAGTGACAGCAGCGCTGAGATCAGAGCTGTGGATTTGACTGAATTTTGATTGGTGCAATAGCGAAGCTCCGCAGGCCATCAGGAAACATCTCAAGGAGCCCATAGTTTCAGAAACACTGCACTAAAAGATTTATACTACTGACTTCCAGTGTTAGCAAATGTAGCCTTTTAGCTCTGGTTCTAAACTAAAGAAGCTAACTTTGTACTCTGAGCAAACCTCATCTTATCGACCACATCTGGGGTCTGTGGGGCACTGTGAACATCTGATTTTTCATCCAACCATTCCTTCAATATAAATACAGCAGTGTTGTATCATGTAACATCTTTCAATTCACCTTCCACTTAGATGCACCGATATGGAAAGCAGGATCTCCTGAGGGATGAATCATGTCGTCTAAGATGGTTAACCAGCAGCTCAGGCCACGTTATCTGTCACTCTTGTTCTGATGAGGATTGGCCCTTCAGATATATGCAAAAAAACTGTGTATAGTTATACATTCAAACACTTTTTTACTGTTTACATTCTGAATTTAAAGTACTGGGGTAAAAATAAATCATCTAAAAGCTCCTTTTTTTTTTTTTCCAAAGTGTTAAATACGCAAAACCTTCTGTACCATAATTTAATACGCAAAACATACTTTACCGTAAAAATGTCATATTTTGGTGTGTTCTTAACAGTCCGTTATGTTGTGTTCTAAACCACATGTACTTTAAAAACTGGATGTGGTTTGAGCTTGTCCACAGACATTTTGGGAATATGTTTATAGGAAAAGATTTGGGAGAATTTTGACTTCTATTAGTAGCAATGTTAGCCCGGTTCTAATGTAAAGAATTAGAATTTGAATGCAACTGATAAAAACATTTACAACAATTGACACATTTTAGTTCTGACCAGAGCTAATGATGTCGGATCTAAGTAACACTTAACCTCTATAGAGACAATATAATATCATGTTTTAGCGAACATTTTAGGAGTTTATGGATAAAAAAGCAACTCATGTGATGAACTGTGTATTAAAATGTGCAGAACTGTGTGTCTGTAGAGGGTGCACAATGAATGCAGGGCACTAAAATTTTGCATACAACCTTTTTTCATTTTGTTTTTAATACTGTGTGAGTCCAAAGGTTCATTTTAGTGGAAACATCTCCTGCAATCGTGAAGGAAATAAAACATCTGGAAATGTCTGGCAGTGTGTGTTTTAATGTGAATTTCAGTCATTTGGCTTCTGTTACTCTACAGGAGATAACCTTATGCATAGGTACACACATCTGTGTGTGTAATACTGTCAAAAAGGGGGTCAGTGTTGTTGTTAAATACTGCTGCACTTAACACATAATATGATACTTAGGATACAATTAATTTTTTTAAATAAAGAAAACAATAACTCGTAAATATAAGGACATTTGGACACCACACACAACTTGAACAAGAGTCTTTAGACATCAGCATTTCTTCGGAATTCAGCCTCTTTTAGGCTCGACTCAAGAACTTTGCTGTGGGGATTTGACTGCAGCTGCAAGAACAGTAGTGAGGTCAGGCACTGATGTTGGATAATCAGTTCTGAATCACAAATGCCACTCCAACTCATTCAAAATGTATTGGAGCTTTATTGCTTCAGAGAACTTTATAGCCCTATACTAAAGGGAGCTTAATTCCCCTCCAGTCAATGGAAATTGAGACCTTAGGGTCATGTGTGGCCTGTCATATTAGTCAGTGTTTTTTTAGATACAAGTTGTGTGTAAACACCTGGCAGGTGGGGTGCCACTACTCTTTAATTAGTATGCAATGTAGAACTTTGTCCAGTAGAGGGCAGTCCTATCAATGTCCAGACACTGAGCTTCAGGAAAATAAACTCACCCGCATTTCTCACTTTTAATGTTGCAAGCCCTCATAAACAAGTGTGTTTACTTCCATTTTGAATCTAAGCAGCAATAGCAGCATGTTTGAGAGTTTTTCTGATGTCACAAATGCCAAGTACCACCTATTCAATGCGCCGGTTATTTAAAGGGAGTGAGAGTGTGAACTCTGATTGGTTCATTGCATGCTACGCCCAAGACACACCTATGACTAATTTTCCCATTTAGGACAACCCATTTGAATTTTTCCTGCTGTGATTATGCCGTTCTGCGCTGGCCCCTCCTGACTTCAGACAATGCGTGACTGACCATGAAAATCAGGCCCAAAGTGTGTTGAAAGAAAAGGTTTAAAAGTTCCATTTCCTAAATGTGCCTACCCAGAGACATAAGCAATGATGCCCTCCCCCTTGGTTAAAGTAAGATTTATATTATTCAGTTCAATTGTTTGTTTTTATTTAGTGAGCCATTGGTGACAGATGCAATCTCCCTAAACCTGGAGGAAAAACCTCTGGAAGAACCAAGACTCAAAATGGGAGCTCAGCCTCCTTTCGTCAACCTGGAGAGAGAGCGAGATAAAGAGTCTCTGTTTGGAAAACTAACAATAGAAGGCCTTTGTGTACAACTCAATCACTGTTGGATAAATTTTTCATCTACAGCAACCAGAGTAGGTACAGTTGAGTGAGTAGAGGTTAGGTCACACCATAGGTCTTGCTGATGCTGCACTATCTTGGTTCAAATCATACCATACAGACAGAACCGAATACATTTCCATTGGAAATGCAAAGTCTTGGGAACACAAGGTGACCTGTGGAGTGCCCCAGGGTTCTGTGCTCGGACCATTTCTTTCATTTTGTACATGCTCCCCCTTGGTGGTATCATAAATAGAAATGGGCTATTATTTCATTGCTACTCCGAAGACACGCAACTCTACATGAAAACAAAAAAAACACTTTGCATCATTCCATAAATCGAGTTTAGTGTTGGAGTCTGAGTTAGTAGTAGTTTGGGAGTCTGTATAAGTTGAATGTATATATATATATATATATGTGTGTATGTGTGTGTGTGTGTGTGTGTGTTCTTTTACATGCATAAAGGGCTTCCAAATGACCCTGTAATTGAGTAAACAGCCCACTGTGGTAAGTGGTAATATGTGGGAAACATTGATGTCTATGGTTGCAGTTTAGTATCTTTGTCATGATCATTTATCACTGAACCCACCAGGAATGAAGGACCAATATACTGCAGCAATTCACAAGCACAGATATTCCAAGATCTGCTCCAAAATACAGGGCAAGCAGCAGACGGGTTGCTTGACTGGCAATATATTAAGAAATATTTTCACTGAAAATGCTCTTAGACAGTCAAGATGGAAGACAGTCAAGATGGAAGACACAATTTGTCCGGAGGTTGAGCACAAATGGAGCACATTAATTCTCTCAGGTCCAACGAACCAAAAGCTCACGGAACAAGATTTCCCAAACAGTGCATGAGTCACAAAACCATGGAGCTCAGGAGGAGCATTTGTGTGTGGGAAGGAGGAGGAGGAGGAGGAGGAGGAGCGAGGGAGTCCGCTTAGGAGAAACAGGGCATGCCCCGTCTCGAGTTTCGCAGCAAGAGAAGAGTAAGAGGGATGAAAAAAAAGAAGATTCAACGGGCACCTTTCTGAGGCGACGTTTAACCGAGGGTTTATGGAGCCTGAAGGACAGGAATGAAGATCTCTGCAGTGGTGACTGTTTTCCTGACTCTAGTTCTTATTGGAGGTAAGTGCAACTTGCAGTTTGGGGTGGAGGTCCTTTATGAGGGGGTTTAGCAGCATAGTTTGTGGTCAAAAATGGGAAAAGTAGGGATGAAATTCAGCAGAGAATGAACAATCTGTGACACTGCAATGCAGATTAAGATGATATTTGTGTAAATTGGTTAAAAACTTAAATACTGCAATGCAAAGACCACTTTCTCTTGTTTGCCCGTTTTCCCATGAAAAGTAGGAGAAAAAGATCTGAAAGCAGAGCCGTGAAGTATGTTGTGGTTTTTAACTCCTCCCTTACTGGAGCCAGGGTGGTACTGGTGTATTATACATGGGCAGACGTCACTACGTCCAGAAAGGATGGCAGGCGGCTGGATGGCTCACGTTTTTGGTCGTTACAAATGTGCCTTCTGTCTGTGGAAAGTTGTGAAGCAAAAATAGCCAGACATTGAAGATAGAGCAAAATATATTAGGCAACACAGTAACTGTTTTGATAAAGCCTGCATTTGTGGACCTACATTCCCAAATTAACAGCCTCCAGATGGGCTGCCAAAAAGAGCTTGTTAAGCTGAGCAGAGCCAGTGGGCTGTGGAAAATGTCACCTCCTAGATATTGCACCAAACAACAAACCTGCTTCCAATTACCCCCAACCAACTTTAGATAGAGCAATATACAATTAGATATTGCACCACACAACAAACCTGCTTCTAATTACCCCCAATCAACGTCAGATAGAGCAATATATGGTTAGATATTACACCATACAAAAAATGTGCATCTTATTACCCCCAGCCAACATCAGACAGAGCAGAAAGAGCTGAACTCTGCACTCTGTCCCCTGTTTGGACTTTGGTATCGTATATAGATATAGCTAGTATTAGTACCTTTTACTTTAATATTACTTACATTTCGTTATTATTTATTTGTCATTTCTAGTTTAACATCTCTTGTAGTTTGATATTCTTTTAAATGCACCATGGGGGGCTTGGGGTGAAACGGCATTTCGATACCTTGTATACTGTCTTGAATCTTCAATATATGATCCACATTTGCTTTTCTCATCTCCAGATGTGTGCAGAGCCCTCAACGTCACAGTCACGCCATCTCCGTTCATGGTGGCTGCAGAGGGCGAAAACATCACCCTCTCCTGCCAGGTGACCCAGAGGCGCAGGTCGGACAGCCTCCCCGTGGTGCGCTGGATGTTCCAGCCAGCCTGGGGAGGTGACGAGCTACTGGTCGCCAAAGTGAACATGAGGCGCGCCAAGTTCTACGGAAACTACACCAAGAGCTTCCCCAAGCCAAAGATGAAATTAACTGTGGTAAAGCAAGGGAGGATCTTTGACCTCCTGATCATCGACATCGGCAGTAGCGACCAAGGCCTCTACAGCTGCAGAGTCCAGGAGTTTAAGAAGCATCAAGAGCGATGGAAGCCATCCACCAACTCCACAGCAGCAACTGAACTCAAAGGTAAGACTTCTTCAGTCCCCATAGCAGGACAAGGCTTACAAAAGTGTTGAACCATCCCCTTACTCAATAGAGAAGCTGTGTGGCTCAGACCTAAAGGTTTCAACTTCTGTTTGTCTCTAAAGCCAGACATTATTGGGCAAATGTCTATTTTTGCCATAAGTACAAGGACAATGTGTCTAAGCAATGTTGAGCAATGGTCAGCATTCTAATTCTTGAAGACATCTGTAGAAGTTCACTAGCTGAAGGACATCTGTAGAAGTTCACTAGCTGAAGGACATCTGGAGAAGTTCACTAGCATGAACAGGTGGGGCAGAATGTTTTGTAAATATATTATGCAGAAAGGTAGTTATTTAGAGTAACTTCAGCCATGTTATGGTACAGTGCAGGCTGTGATGTGGAGTCCTGGCTTGGTATTTCTTTACTAAGCATTCCAGGTTTAAAGGAAAATGAAAATGTTTTTGTTCTGCTCTATATCAGAATCCCATTAGAGTTTCAACCCAAGAGGTCCCACAAAGGTTGGAACTCTTTCTTTTGTTGGTTGTCATCAATGCCAGCAGTACAGGTCTTGGAGGGCATTCGGCAGAGTTTGGCGATCTCCTTGGCCAAATACACTTGGTTGTCAATTGCAAGGTTCAATGAGTGCATTTGAGGAGAGAACTACCAAACTGTGCTGCCAGGACCAGACCTGGATACACCTGGTCTACTTACCCGTTCAATCCCAAATTTTCCCCTGCAAAATAAGTGCATGCATTTTACTCCTTAGACTTCCCTAACACACAATATTATTGATTTTTTTATTTCAGGTTGGTTATGTTAGAGAAAATGTTGGTTATATACTCAGCAACAATTGTTGCCAATGAAAAGCCGCATAGTATAAATTTAAACAAATCCTTTAATTTGACCTATTTACACTCACAAAGTGGTACAGGGGAAGAGAACCCCCAGACCGTCTGCGACCACTCACATGGCATAGAGGCCTGCAGCCCTGCCCCTGGTGGAGGACCTTGCATGCACAAAAGCCAAAACAACACTTTTAGAGCTTCCAAAATGCTAAAAAATTTAATACAACAATTGTGGCCAATTGGATTAAATAGGTTAATTGGCCTTTTTTAATTGCTATGCTGAAGATGCCTAAATTCAACATGGCACCTAATTTGTTCACTGGCTGAAATATTAGCTTCTTTTTGATGACACAGCTGTCCCCAATCTTGTCATTCGATGCCCATGTGTAAAATATCCACCTTCACAATAATGCTACAAAGTAGATCTTGTCCTTCTCAATCTCGCATTTCAACTTGTGATCCTCTGACTATTGCAGCTGTAGTTCAAGGCTTTCATGGGTGTAAAGTTCCATTGCTTTACATAGGGCCGCTGGAAAGTGCCACAGAAACAAAATGCATGGTTAGAATTATTCATATTTTTCCACATTCGATTCCTCAATGCAAATAAAAGCCATTAAAATTGTCTCTTGGCAGCCTGGGATCAGTGTAGCTGTTTTCAGGGAGGACCAGAAAGGGACCACCGTCTGCCTTACAGCTAAACACTATTGACACTGGCTGCAGCGCAGAGTTTCCCTTTGTCCAATTACAGCCCAGACGTACAAACACAAACATACACGGAGCCAAAGAGACAGTGGCACTGTAGCTCTCCGATAATATATCATATATGGATGCTAAAGAGAGAGCGTGTAAGGAGGAGGAGAAAGGAAAAAGTGGTGGGAGAGTAATAGATTAGCCATCTGGAAACCAGTGCAGAGACTAGTGCGACATCTGAGGCAAAACCGTCTAGATTCTTAGCTTTCCAGACACAAGAGTAACAGGGTCATAAATTGGTAATCGCATTTTATATCCCCGTGAAAATGCTTTGCTTTCAGTATGCCATCATTTCAGACGTGGGAGGACGTCCCGGACCTTCGTTTTAATTCCCCAAAGTCTTTTTAAGAAATCTTATCACTGCACATTTCCAGTGGAAACTGACCATATCTCCAATCACCTTCAGCTGAACACCCTCAGCTTCTTTTCTAAAGAACCAGATGTCTCATTTCTGAGATAAATATATTTTCAGGCTGTGACTTTGAATGATTTTGAAATCTCTGCATTAGATTGACAGATGAAACATGTCATAGCAGTTGTCATATACTGTAACCAGTCATCATGACAGTTTATGTCCATTAGTATAACAGTTACTGGTAATTTTCACGTCAGATGCTAGAACATCTGGTGTTGTGACAGCTAATAGAACATATTTAACACAATTTAACACCAAACACTATGATATCGGTAATTTTCATTAATCTTTTAATTCAGTTTTTACATAATTGTAGAACAAATTAGTGAATTTGTTAAAAATGAGGCCTCTGTTCTATATCAGTTTACCATGAATCTCTGTACTGTTCTTCCTAAAAGTATTCGTAAGACCACTGAGATTGAAAGGAGACACTAGGATTTTTCGAACACACCGAGGATGTGGTGGAGATTTAAGTATACAGTAGCATAGGGAGAGGAGAGAATACCAACAACATCTGTGGGCAGGATAACAACACCATGGAAAACGTGTCAGGAAGTACAGCTAGATCCATCAAAAAGCTAAATGACCTGCATGAGATCTAAATGTGAGTTCAGAGAAGACGCTAGGAGCTCAAATCTGTAAGATCACCAGAGAAATATCCTGGCTGCCAAGAGGCCCCTGTAGTAACGGCATTAGATCACAACCACATTTGTTCCATCTGCAAAGCATTTTTGAGGGAAGAGCAGCGACGTCTCAGTGCACACAGCTACCCTGTTGACGCCGTGGTTTTGTGGGGGCCTTGCTCTGTATCTTCCAAAAACGACTTCCAGGGGCATCTCCTGTCTGCCCCCTTTCTGTGACTGAACCAAAAGGGCCTCTGTATGTACTCCAGTTCCGTCATGCATGAGCGAGACCACGAAAATAAGGGCTTTATTAAGAAGTCCATGAAAAGGAGCACACAGAACTAAACACAGCTTGTGGTTGATCACCGCTATTTCTAGAGACGGACCACTGTTCTCATAAATATGCACGGCGTAGAACCAGGCATTTTACAGCCAAGCTGTAGATTAGTAGAGCTGGTGTTCATGTGACTTCATGTTGCAAGCCTATCGTGACAACTGATCTTAGACCTACACAGGCATTTATCCAACAGTGACAGTTGCTGATGAATGAGCAAAAGCTGCCTTTAAGACAACTGGTGCTTGAAAAAAATCATTTATAAGAGTTTTATACAGCAGTCACTAGTTATAGACACTTAGAAGTTATAGACACTTTACTCTCTCTCTCTTTCAAAATACAATATTTTGTACAGGGAATATTTGTTATATTATACAGTTATATTGTCTAGCTTTATGAACATGTAATGTATATGTATGTAGACACTTTCACTGTATTAATGTTTATATGTATATTATATAAATATTTATATATATATAATATTTTGTATAATGTATTGTGTTTATATGATACTATTATATTGTATAGCTATTTTCATTTTCAGGTGAACCTTCAGCAGAACACAGATAACAACAAAGAGCATATTTTTAGCATTTATCTTTTCAAAGGAATTATAAAAACCTGACATAACATCGCTTGAGCGCTGCTACAGTGAACTGACATAATGACGTCATTCACTTGTCAATGCAAATGTTACATGCTGTAACAAGTTGTCCCTTTATACAACAGCATCATGATACCAAGGTAGTGACAATGACAGATACTATAATGCTTTGTGTCTTGACAGCAAGTAGAGTGTGGCAAAAACGAACGTGTTACACAAACTATTACAAGTAGTGGTGTTATGTCATTGTTATACGCCACAACCGTACATAAGGCACTGGGTTCATGAATTATTATTATAGATTTGCTACACTGTTAGTCGATAATTACAATGTAACATAACAAGCAGCTGTCAGAATCCTGCTTTACTGTCACTCTGCACTTTCTTTTTTCATTTTCATGTTTTTCAATGAAAAATGAAATACAAAAGGCTTTGGTATGCTGAAAATCTTTGTCCAACAAATACCTGTGTGCTTTACTATTACTATTAAATTCTAGTCATTACTAATTTCTTGCCATGGGTTACATATGAGGATTGACCAACCCTGGCCTAGTAGGCACCCAGCAAGGTGATAATAGGCAGCCGTCCTGCTGGTGGAATCTACAGGCCTGGCCAGCCTTCCCTTCATCTGCTGCCGGTGGTTATGGGTATTTCAGGGCGTCATGGTGGGTGTCAGCCACCATGAGCCACTGGCCGGGAACATCCAGAGAAAGGGATAGCCTCTGTGCTGTCATCCCACATGTCTCCCCCCTATAATTAACTTTCTTTAACCCTGCGTGCCGTGCAATTACAGAGGCAATGGAGCCACAGTGATGAGTATGCACTTCTTATTCTCCTTCCCGCAGTGCATGTCCTCCCAGCAGGCAGCAGCAAGGAGGGACTCTGGAGTCTGTTTGAAGGTAAGCCACAAAGATCTACTGACCTATACAGTCTCTGACTAAAATGGCACCGGAAGGAAGGGCCTTTGGAAGATTTGAGGTAAAAAAAAAGTAAATAGATAAAAAAGGCAGACCCATAAAAAGACACTACTTCCCACCCATTCCCTCCACAGCTCATGGTGCGGATGAGTTGGTGTAAGAAGGCCACAGCGGTGAGACGGCTGAGCAGAGCGGACGCGGTTGATTTATGTGCTGCCAGTGGTTAAAATTTGATAACCTTGTTGTACAGGTTGTGTAGTGCTGAACAGTAACAAAGTACAAAGCACTTTTTTAAAGGGTCTTTATTAATGCAGTTCCCATTGCTCAGTTTTTTTCACTGCACACCTTTTCAAAGAAAAAAGATACTTTGTAAATATAACTGATAAGATTTTTTGCGTTCAACCTATCATCGCTGCCAGGCGGAAACCTCATATGTCCAAAAAAGATATTAAGGAAACTCAAAAACTGTATATTCTAAATAAATGAATACTGTGGCATCAAACTTTCAACACTTTTCATTGGTTTATCATTTCAACATTTTACAGACCCATATGGAGACTGAACAAAAAAAACAACGAAGAACAAAAGTGGAGTTACGAGGTTTCCGCCAGACAGTGATGATGTAAACCAGAAAGCAAAATATATACATTTAACATTTTATGTTTTTTGGGTGTTTTTTTTTTTTCAAACTTATTCATTCTTTCAAAGAGGAAATTCCTCAAGAGGGCAATTTTTCACATATAATATTTTGAAAATATATAAATATACAAACTTTCACTGACAAACCAAACCTTCCCTGGTTGACAAATCAAAACTATGGTTTATTGAAGAATATTTAAAATTTTAATTAGTTAGATAAAGGATGTCTCCTTTAATTCAATATAATGTACGTTCTGTTCTATTCTTTCATGTTATGTATTTATTTTATTATATATGAAAACATTTAGTACATGAGCCATGTACTTTGCTCCTATGTGAAGAGTGAAGGATGTAAAGTGAGGAGAGCTGGTGTTTGGTTTGTGTTTCAGACTTGTATCTGTGTGCGGTGCTGATCTGTAGTGTGGGGCTGCTGTGTATGTGTTTGTTCACTGTGGCTGTGAGCTGCCAGTATCTGCAGAGAAAGAGGCGTTTAAAAGGTACCAGCATCGAATGGTTGTGAATGCATGTCTAATAGGCCTCATGATCCCAAAAATAAGCATCGCAGAACTCCCCAATGAACTGATGCTCAGGGCTCATTTCTGTTTTCTCTGGTG
Source organism: Ladigesia roloffi (assembly GCA_037577295.1). NCBI lineage: Eukaryota > Metazoa > Chordata > Actinopteri > Characiformes > Alestidae > Ladigesia > Ladigesia roloffi. The sequence goes on from JBBKCR010147766.1 coordinate 17,431, forward strand.
TCTCTTGTGTTTGCAGAAAATTATCATTTGGTCAAGAGCCCTCAGAACAGGTCAGTATGCTTCATACATTTTTTGACTTATGTCATCATTCCTCAATATGATTTCTCGATCTATTCAAAGACCCCAAAATCATGTAAAACTGATTTAAAATCTGCTAAATGATGAAAACATTTTTACCACTTTAGTAAATTTACACTTACATGTGAAATTAATTCCCATAATACACACTGTTATGTATATTTAGGCAGTCGGACTCCACTGGTAACTGTTGTCTTTAAACCACTACTGTAAAACTGCCCACAAAGTAAAGAACATGTCCTCCTACAAGCTCTAAATGTCTCTGTTCAACCCAAAATTACCGGTAAACATATACTTACAACATAACTCCCAAAAAGAAAATTAGCCGGATTAGTAGTAATTCCTAATCAAGTGTACAAACTTCATAAATGCTTTATAAATGCATTTAAAAAGTTTAATACAATACACATAACACCTTATAGTGACAGGCAACTGCTTGGAAGTGAAAATAGTTACATAAAACAAGATTGTATGACTTGATAAATTCGGGTCTCATAATATGGGATAATAAACGGGAACTGCCAGAAATAAATTCACCTAACATTTTAAATGTCATAATTCTTCATATACTTCTATAATTCATTCTATAATTATTCTATTCATTATACATCCTATACCCTTCCTTAATGAGGTACTGCTCATAAAAGATTATGTCAAGCATCACAAGATATTATGCATGGTCTATAAATATACTATATAAGTATACTACGAATGCAGTGTCTTCATTCTCCTCAGTCTCTTATAGAGCTTTGCTGGCCTTTCCATTTCTGGAAAGCTGCTTTTTGATAATGTCACAAATGCAAATGAACTGAAATTATCTTTCGGCGCATAGTTCTGGTGAAACGGTCACTAGTGTGGTCAGCCTGTCCCCAGCTCTGCCCAAGAAGCAGAGGAAGTACAAGACAAAGAAAAACATAGAACAGGTGGAGGTGCCACCAGAGATCCCTGCAAAAGGTAAAGCTCACATCTCAGTGTTTTCTTCCATCTTTGCTGGTAGATGTCACTGACAGATTTTCCAACTCCTTTCTCCAGAAACAGCTGATAATGTTACTTTTGTGTTTCACCCCAGCTCCCATCGCAGACAAACTACGAAAGCCAAAACTTTTAAAACCTCAGCCAAGAAAGATAATCCTGGTAAGTTTCCTGAAGTGAAATGTCAGCAGTAAAATTTATATGCAGTCCTCTAACTGCCTGAATGTTACAATACATTGCAGTAAAATATACATCAGTCAAGTCACTACGAAACCAAACCCCTTAATTTTACCCCTTAATATAACCTTAATTTTTACCTTAATTTCCAAGAAAGTAA
>JBBKCR010147790.1:0-18813 GCA_037577295.1 Ladigesia roloffi
ACACACACACACACACACACACACACACACACACACACACACACACACACACACACACACACACACACACACACCATATCTACATCAAATAATAACCATTTTTTCTTTCACAGAAAATGTTATATTTTTAAATCCAGACTGTAATATGTCACTTAAATGCACTACATGGTGGGATTAACATTAAGTTGGACAGCATAAAGGCAATATTTTTTTAGTAAATATGCATTTACTAAAGGTAAATTTAAATGATCAGTTCATTAAAATTGCTCTTTAAAATAACAAATGGATGACTTATCAAATCATTTGAAAAACTTATAATAAATAATAACCCATAGATACAATTCTCAATTATTAAAATAATCAACAACTGCAGTGCAACCACAGGCTTATTATTGTTTCATATTATTTTGATCAAAATTAAGTTACTTTTTATTTTAATAATATTTTTTAACCATCTGAGGATTTTTCCATGTGATTTTATTGACACAATTCAATGACACAGACCATATTAGATTTGTGGATTCACAAAAGTTTTTGTGTGTTATTGACCTAAAATCATTCATTCATTACATTGTGATTATTCAATTAAATTCCATTCATATAACTTTATTTGTCCCAAGGAGCAATTTAAAGGGCACAGTGGAGCAGCGCACACATATAACAATAGTAAAATTTGAAACACACTATTTTTTTTTTTTTTTTAAGCTAAGCAGGGAACGAGCAGTGTTCAGTGAGAGCTGAGAAAGTTAAGATATATAAATCTGTATACTTATGTATATTATGATGAATCAGTGAATACATCAAGGATAAAGTACAGTTCATGCATCAATGACAAGCTCTTAAGGCTCAATGGCAAATCAGCGCTAACTATATGAGCACCGAAGCACAAAAGACAATCAAAATAAACATAAACCATTTGACAATGTTGTCCAAAAGCTCTGTTAATAATGGTGCTGTTTTTTGTGATTTGGGGAACAAAAATGCAGCAAGAAAACGTTTTTGGAATGTACATATGGTAATGGAATAGCTTAATGTAATCCTGGAGTTTATGTAGCCTAAATGCAACTCTTCAGCCAATTTTATTATTACACCTCCATGCCTGGTGAGCTCAGTGATGTTAAAATTGTTATGTAAAGTGAAATATTTCCACGTTTGTAATTAGTTTTTATTACTTAATGACAATCCATATTACAGTCACAGTGCAGCAAGATAATCACAGTGCTAATATTTTGTCCATATTGTACAGACCTATCTGATCACAACAGGTGTCACCAGGAAAACTGATACACTTCAGACAAATGGCTAATGGAGTGGTACACATTTATTTTGTGTTTGTTTTGCAAATTCATTATTCACCATAAACCATATTGGTACCAGTTTTTAGTGTTCTGCATTTACAGAGAATGCATAAACGCTGACCTGTGCTTTTGGGAGTAGAATCAGGAGAAATCTGTAAAAAAAAAATAATTAAAAGGAGAAAGTGCTAAATAATAATGTTTATTAAATGGCCTTTAAGTGTCATAGACATATGGTTTCAGCAATGCTAAGTGCCAAAACAATGCGGATTCACTTTGGATGTGGTAAGACAACATCTGCTTTGTCTGGTCAGGCAGTGCTTTACTGCTTGTTTTAATGGAAAAATTGCAGGATATTCCTGAGAATACTTTACCTCATGTTTTGACATGTTATGTCAAACGCGTTCGTTCACATCAGTGTAGTTTTGGTATTCAAACAATATGGTTTTATTAGAAGGGATAATCAACTGAATCAGCAGTTTGTTTATTTATAATTCTACTTTGAAAATATGAATCTCTGAATCCAAGATTGCGGCTTGGATCCCACTTCTTCTATAACACGTTTATAAAACTCATTTTTTATTCTTTTGTGTTTGTTTTAGCTGAAATACTTACAGAAGGCTTGGGGCTAGGGATTTCCATTGTCTGGCACATGAAACTTCAGAAGCTTTGAAATAAGTCCAACTGCGAGCAAAAAGAACACTGTAAGACAGAACCCTAAGCTAAGATTTAGACTCTAATCCACAGACAGACTGAGCACAATGGGAGAATTTCAAGACCATTTTACCCTCCCCAGGAATGATCAACCAAAAAAGATCACTAGAAGAACAAGGTTTATAATCTTCCATAAGGTCACAAAGAAACCCAGGGAAACCTCTAAGAAGCTGAAGATCTCTTTCTTTTGTGCTGACCTCAGTTATGACTGTTATTCATCAGAAATGTTGTGGACAAGTCTGAAGTGGACAGTTCGTTTGAGAAAAGCCAACAGCATGCCATAGTTGAATCTGAAGATGTGCAATACTGAATTATGTTCCCCAATAAATTAATGACTAAGTAGACTTGGGCGGTATCCAAATTTTGATACCATCATACCTCCTCCCTATTTTACCTCGGTATACCGTATTACCATGACGGGGGGGAATTCACATGCACGCTTCTCCTCAACCTGCGACTGGCACAGTTAGCCAAACTCCACATCTGTTTCTCATGCGTCCGCCTCCACGATCCGCTCCCTTACGGCTAAAACAAAACAAAAAAAAGTTACGGTGTTATTTCTATGTACTGTAAGTAACAGGAGCATGTTTTCCACAAACATTAACCCCAATAACGTAAAAAGAAAATGTATGCAGTGGCTAGGATAGTGGTAGCCGAGCTAGCGATGCAAACTTGGGCTAACCTCAGTTACACATAAAATACAACCGTTCCTGACAGACAAACTATAGCGTACACTTGATAGATGGTGTGACAGTTGCAAGACACTATATATCAAAGCCTGAATACTATAAACTAGTAGTGAAAGTCCATTAAGGATAGCTTGCTCCCTGCAAATCTGAAACTCTGCTCACTAACATCAAACAACGGGGGTATCTCTGTGATATTCCTCGACGCGGAGAAATTATTTAAAACACGCCACGCACACAAACCAACACATCAGATATAACCTAGATCGCTGCTTACCTTTACTTTAAACGTGGTCTAAATCCATGGAAATCAGCATCCACTTAGAAGACAATCCATTGTTTAAATCCATCACGAGTATTTAGCAAGCCCTTAGAGCATTCTTCTCATAGAGAGGGAATTATTCCATTCAGTCAAAACATAATTTGCTTGTGAAAAATATTCGCTTTATATATATATGTATATATGTATATATATTTGTAAAAAGAGGGGAGAGCAGATCATTTGTAAAAAGAGGGGAGAGCAGATCATTTGTAAAAAGAGGGGAGAGCAGATCAGCTCGCCACAGCGTTCCCGGCTCCGACTTCATGAGAGTTTCCAGTTCAGCCCTGCGTGCTGCCGAACGACTCCCTCACTCCGAGCGCCACAGCTCTTGCGGTCGTCAGCTTCTGTGTTCTCAGCCTCCGAGCACGTGAACACACGGTCCATTCGTGCAGCTCCAGCCTCCACGACCCGCTCCTTTACTGGGGGAGAGCAGGCCAGCTCACCACGGCATCCCCCTCTACCTTAGTTCAGGCTTCCAGTCCAGTCCCTCACACACGGGTTCCACCATGTTTTAAAATCCAAATCTCGCCACTAACCATCGCCGATTGGTCAATACCATACAGAGTTAATGCAGCTTCTCATGCCATTCATGGGTCGGACAGTCATTCGGCTTGTTACGATGGTATAACGGTATTGAAACTGATACCGTTGTTATTTTTAGATCCTGCGGTATACCATATTACCGTGTTACCGCCCAAGCCTATGGCTAAGTATAATATTTTTGTCTCCTTTTTTCAACTGGGTTCTAATATATACATTTAGAACTTGTGTGAAAACTTGAAGATGTTTTATTACATTTATGCATAAATATTGGACATTTTGAAGGGTCATAAACTTTCAAGCACCACTGCACATAAATACAGGTCTGTCCTGAGGGAAGTAAGAGCAGGTGGAACATTTACCATTGTGATTAACTGCTAATCAATTACCAGCTAATTGAGCAAATGATTAAAGGTTTAATCAAGTAATCCTGACAGGCCCCGTATTCTAAACATATTTTGTTTAAATTGTTCATTAGTGGCATCATCCACTAATACTAAATCTGTAATTAACAGATTTTGATGGATTTATTTTCCAGCTTTTCAGTATAAATCTGAGCTTTTGAGGTTGCTTGATTAGCCAGTACATCTAGACTAGAATTTAGATTCTCTGCCCGAATCCGACACGGGCCGGGTCGGGCTGTGATCAAGCATTTGATTTTTTAAATCATTACTTAATTAGCCTATTTGGTTGGAGAGCTATGCCAAAATTCTCCCTTCAGCTGTAGTGCCCTGAGCTCTAAACACTCCGAAAGTTAATAAACGAACGACAATTCCATCCACACTCTGAATTTACAAGCGGTTTCAAAGGACCAGAGCGTGCTCGGAGCTCGGAGTGTCAGTTTAAGAACGCACCTACAGTTGAGAATGTGTGTTATAACGGCCCGTATTAAAAAAACGTATTAAAAAAACTATCGGGTTTAAATCGGGCACGGGCCGATAATTACAGTAAATGTGTCGGGCCGGGCTGGGCTCGGACACAATGCACGGGCTCGGGTCGGATCTAAACTCTGATTAAGACCATAGCATGACTGTGGAAAAGCTGAAAGTACTGCCCGTATTTGCTCCTGGTTTATCGAGTTTTTGTGTGTGACCTTGAGTGTCGTTCTGCAATCTGTCAGTGTCATCGCAATAGCAGTGGTGAGATTTGGTAATAATCTCGTGATAGTAATTTAATTTCTTCTGCAGGCACTTGGCGGATGAAGCCCTATGGTGAAGATTTAAGGCACTGAAACAAAGCGGCTTTATTAAATAGCCTTTGTATCCTGAATATCCACTTTTCTTCTGTCTGCTCCATTTTGTGTGTGATTAATTTAAACTGGTAGTGACAGTCTTCTTTGCAGAATTTAAATCAGTGTGTATGATGTCATATCTACCCAGCTTTCAGCCCTGCTTCATCTAATCCAAGTTGCCTCTGGGCACCTCCCAGGTCATACGGCCTGATGTTGTAAAACCTCATTCCTTTTTCATTTGCATGGACAGTGTGTCTTGATGTAAGAACGCACAAGACTGATTACTTCTGATTAAATCTCTGGCCCACACAACACTTTCACTTCATTATGGGCTCATGGCTCCAAGATTTCAGCCTGAGTGGAAAACCTCAGTGTTCTTTTCCATTATTTAATTTTCAGCTCCAGCTCTCTGGCCAATGTAATAAACCGACCCATGTGATGATTTCAGGTTAATTAAACATTTTTCTCATTATTCCCCCTTGGAAAATAAAGATGACAGGTCATTTCCAGAATTGAGATAATGTATGTTTGTTTCCTTTCTCATTGTTGAATATAAACTGGGGACATTGCTGACACTTAAACTCACAGTCAAGACCTAAATAGATTATTTTGCTAAATAGCAGATGTAAAGTTCTGCTCTTTACCTCAAATACAGTCATTCAAGGAATGTTGTGTGTTTTGTTTTGCCCTGTAAATAATGTAGTTGTCAAGTAATGGACACTTATGTCACACTAATTAGCACCATGCAAAATGGATGCCTCAGTGGTCACATGCTTGTTTCTGTAATTATTGAGTTCTTAATGGAATTGTTTTGTGAAAACTTGCACTGTATTCCACTTTTACCAGATGTAGTCAGTCATCCAAGGAGTCCAAATACAAATTAGTGTAAAGTAAAGTATCACTTAAGTGTAAAGTAAAGGGACCATTCTATCACAGCAAGGCACACTGTGAAATCATGAAATTCTTCCTTTATATTTAACCCATTCACTGAGTGAAGCAGCTGGCAGCCAGGAACATGGCGCCCAGGGAGCAGTGTGAGGGGTTGGTACCTTGCTGTAGGGTATCTCAGAGGTGTCACTGCTAGCAGTCTTGGGATTCAAACCCATGACTTTCTGCTCATAGGGCAAAGGCCTTAAACACTAGTCCACCAGCTGCCACAGGACACAGTGTTTTTATAAGATGTAAAAATGAACAAAACTTCACCTTTTAGTCAAACCCCGCAGTCAAGCTTTTAGATAGTTTCCGTTTTCACAGCTCTAGATCTAGAATCAGGTTTTGAGATAATGAGAATCTTTGTGCATATTAGTCCTAGTGTTGTCTAAACTGTTTCTGTAAGTAATCTCAAAAAGTACTGTCACGTTTAGATATAATAGTACTTGAGAAATCTTGAGTAATTATATTGGTTATCAGTCATTTAGTAACATGCATGCAATTTCTCACATAACACATGGCCATTGTAACTACAAACACAAAAGCATTTATGAGATCAGTGATTCTTCTCTCTTTCTCCTCTTTTTGATGGACACATGAGTGGAATAAGGGATAATAAAGTGGTCCTCCATGTGGAGAATGTTCAGACATAACACAACTTTGTACTACCATGCAGATTCCCTGTTTGGGATTCAAATAGCAAAATAGTCACTGTGTAAATTCACAGAGAATGTGAATTTGATGGTTTCTGACCCTATATGACTTACTGCTATGAATATGAATGTTGCATAATTTCAGTAGTAGCAGCAAGCGCTGTGTCCACTTCTGCAGTTTGTAACTGAATTTGAACAAAAGTAATTATAATTTTGTGTGACTTTATTGTCGAAGTTGCATGGAATTGTTGAAAGAGAGTGTTAAAGCTGGTTTCCTGAGTAACAACTGTGTTAAGTGTAATTATTAATGACTGCTTCTGTGGAGGGGAAATTCATTAAACTTTAGTAGAACTCTGAAATTCATGCATTTGCAGAAGTCTGAAGTAAAGGCAGGCCTAACCAACCAGCAATATTGAATTTCATCTTGTCACACTGATGAAGGTTCACTCTAATTAGAGTCTTACTGTAGAGAGAGAGAGAGAATCTTAAAGTTTCACCACTGATTGAAGAAAAGGAACCACACTGGCCAGTCCTGTCAATTCTTCATGCAGTTCTACATCGGTCATGTTCCTCGGGAATTAAACTGTGTTAGATTCGAGCATGACACCACTTAGAGAGGACAGTAGTGCATTTAGATGATTTATGAGTGCCTGGAGAGTTGCCCTGTGGCTCAGGTTATTTGAAACTGCCTGATGGTGCTGCGGAGACAGCTTAACGTTTTAAAGCAGTAACCAGGTTCTGGTTCTCCTCTGGGAATTAACAGTTTGCTTGGAGGGAGACGTTTCATGTGTTAAGTCAAAACCTTCATGGATTCTTTCTGGCCTCTGATTTTAATCATAAAGCTCAGTGGGATTTCACTAGTTGGGGCCTTGATTTACAATGCAGTAACATAAGAATATCTTTTTGTATTTTTAGTAGATGATATATACTTTAGTAACCAGTTTTCTTTTTTATGCTAAGTGCACATCCTGCATCAGCCCTGATACAGCACCATGTCTGATTTCAAAACTTTTTTAAAAATGGAAATCATGATCAGATAATGGAATAATGTAGACACTATCACAGGCCTGTTTTATATTTATTATGCTTTTTTGAGTATGCTCAATACTTATATATCATAAAACAGCCTGTCAGCAACCAGGGAGCAGTGCTATTTTAACTGGTTAACTTCTTTAAAGATTTTTAAATGATATTAAAAATGTTTTATTTATTGTGTCCATTCTAGTTCTTTTCACAAACCACCAGTAAATATTGAACTGTTCATTATGAGAGCATCTTCAAATGTTGTAATGCTATTTTTGCTGTTTCGCCCAACTTCCAGGCGAAGTGTCTCCTGGATTCATGTCTTTTTAGAACCCTATCCCATTTACTTGGAAATCCCAGCCCATTTGTAAAAGTGACTGACAAAATGTCTCTTAATGTTGGTGGAATGAAATTGATGGCCTTAATAGGCAGGCCTACTTTATAGACATGCATTGGATGCACTCTATACACCCCTTGTGTAATTACTGTAGCCCAAGGGAAAACATGGACATCACAGGCAGATAGATGAGTCCCATGTGAAATAAAACCTCAAATGAACGGGCAGTTCTGCTACGCGCACTGAGCCAGAAAAAAAGCCACTCAGTCCATTAGGGGATTTCGAACCAGGTGGGATCTGGGAACAAACGCTTATCAGGAAAACACAGATAGGATGTAACGAGACAAAAAAGAGGAACCCCCCCAAATCTCCACATGTCAGTGTTCCTGTAGCTTATGACAAAATAACCACATCACCAAGTGAGAAAATCCCTCAGTCAGCACAGTTTCTTGTTTTGGTCAGAACTAATATTCCCCTAGTGAGATGTGCTTTGTTTTCCTTAAAGGAGGAAGCCAAAAAGTGGAAACTCGAAAGCTTTAATAACTCTAAGCTCGTCACCTTTAATGAAAAGTATATAAGTAATGGATATGTTGTAATAAGGCTCCTTTGAAGTTGGAGTTTTGAAGCTGCGTTATTGCTGAGGGGAGAATCTGTCTTCTAGGAAAGCAGACAAATGCTAATGGGGTCACCTCATCTAATGTTACCACCTAATCTCTTACTTCCTCATATATTACAGCTCAAAAAATTTTGTGTAGATATAGTTGGCTAGTACCAAACAAGATGACATAATTTGGTGGGAAGTGAAATTTCATTACACTTCTACATTTGAAAAGAGTTTTTATCGGTGTTGTCACTGTGACAGATTCCATGTTCCATGGCTTTGCCATGTATACTACACTAAATAGCCTAGCTGGAATTTATGGTTGCAGTAAAAACTTCACACCTGTGCAGCCCCAATTCTGGTGGTTATGGAGGCATATAGGAAAGGTATTTTGTATTATTTTAACATTTTGATATTGCAGGTAATATTGCTGTTTAGGTCTAAGCTGGAAAAATACCCTTGAAAACTGGGTGCGAATGCTGTGATCTGATAACCAATCTTTAGACAGGACCGTGGGGAAATCTTTATGTTAAGCTTTTATGCTCAAATGTCTTGGATGGGAGGAACCTGGAGGAACCCTAAGAGAGGCGCTTGCGTGATCGCAAACAAGTAGATTTTGGAGGAACTAATAAAAACACTGCTCAGACATTAAGGGTGGTTTTGCTGCATTGTTTTTCTAGGCTGCTTCCACTCTAGGGGGGGATGTGAGGGCTTTCCTTGCAGGCACTGAGAGGAAATCCTAAGGAGGACACCTCGCCTGGAAGAGGGGCCTTTTCAACAGGAACCCAGGCTGCTTGAGGCACATGACCACATCTTAAAGTCAAAGGTCATGGCAAACTTCTGCCCAGACGTCATGCTCTGCCTCCCCCCCTCCAAGATCAGAAGGATTATATTTAGTCATGTATTTAGACTTTAAGTAGGAGCTTTAGAAGGTTTTTTTCCTTTAGAAATGGTGCTTTGTTTGACTTATAACATGCGTTATCGTTGTGGTTTTTCATTTCTTAGCAGGCTATACTGGATTTTCCGGCCTGTTTTGCTGACAGACTTGATTTCTTAAAGAGGGTTTTACACACTCTTATCCAGAAAAGTGGGCCAGACGATTTTCAGTGCTATTTTTGGGCAGTTTTTGTGGACAGGCCACTGCAACCCAGGCCACAGATGGCGGCTCAATTTCCATAATTGATTTTGATCTAAGTTGCCGAAAGCCTTCGTCGCCGGTGCGATGCCTGTTGATGTTGTCATTCAACTCACATACATATTTTTATCTCTGCTTGAATTGTTTATTTTTGTCGGTCATTTCTTGAACATGCCAAAATAATTTGAACATGGCGTGATGAGGAAGAAAACATAGAGCTTACAGCACTGGCAGCAGGTGCTCCTGTTTTTTTGTGAACATTGGCATATTTATGCAGCTTTAAATGCAATGAGAATACTTGCAATCATTTATTTCAGTATCTTTTACCTGATTAATTATACCCCAAGTCTGACTCGGCCTGAGCAATACATCGTCCACTAATTGCTACGCCAATATCAGCCTGTGCAATACTGATATACAAAAAGCTGCAATATAAGATAGATAGAACAAACATTTATCCACAAGAGGGAAATTTGCATATTGAGCACAATAAAAAATGAGACTTTAGCCAACCACAACGTCTCTTGACGGGTTGACCAGTCACAGCTCCTGTTGAGTTACTGGGTGTCCTGATCAGTCAATTTTGCATGAATGGATGGAACTAAATAGCTATAGTTAGAATGAGAAGATATTTTTATCATTTAATCTGACTTTTTCATTCAAATTAAAAGCTGAAAAATATTGCTTTGTAGTAAAAAAATTTGCATTGATTAAATCGTTAACTGTAAGTATAATAAAATTAGCGAACAGGTGAGGAAACTCTTGCGTATGTGCATAATATGGACAATAATTTCAATAAATCTCTTCTTTCAACAACAGAAATACCTTGACTCAAAACATACTTGGTAGAAGTTGATACGCTGATGCTTACTGATCTATGAGAATCATTTATATTCTCTAGAGGCAACAGACAGATTGTGTGTTGTAGCAGGCAGACTAGAGTAAACGCTTCCTAAGGGAAACTTTATCTGCTAAATAACCTTGATGATTTGACCTATCAATATAGTGTGATAAAAAGATTACCAAGAGAAAATGGCCCCTCTCTATGGCTGCATGTAATTTCTTGTTGGGTTTAATGCTGAAGTATAGCCCAATGTATTCTTAGTGCTTGTTGGAGCCACAACAAATTTGTTTATATTGATGTTTGATACGAAACGGCATCTGCACACATCACACAATATTACATGACTCTCATAGATGTGTCTATAAGAGGGAGTTAGTCAGTCAAGGACATTGTCTATTCTTTGCTGGCCTGCTGAGTGGTTTGGGGAAAATCATGTGTGAATAGAGTTCTGGTTGAGTGAGGTGAAAATTTCCTGTATCCTAGCAGACCTGTGCTCACGGACAACTGCGCTTTAACCTTGTGCAAACCATCTTACTGCTTTTATCTTCAAAGAACTGTGTAAGTTCTTAAAAGTGAAAGTGCAGAAAGTGCAGTGGTTAAAGTCTTGAGGCCTTGCATAGTTCTTTATTTTCCAAAGTGGTTGTGGAAACTTTGTCAACTTGACACTGATCTGACATTTCCATTTACCGGCTTAAACATTTTGTGTTAAAAATGTAATGTTCATATTATTCAGTATTATTGTGATGCAGCATCTCATCCCTCCGCATCACTGATTTGACACATGCATTGTTTTCTTATGTTTTCAAGGTATCACTACAGTACCCCCAATGCAATATTTAAAAACACTATATGGACAAAAGTACTGGGACACACCTTTTTTCAGGGTTTGCCCTTTATTTCTAGTGAAGGGCACTCTTAATGCTTTAGAATGCCAAGACATTTTGGACAATGCCACGCTTCGACATTGTGGACCTGGAGGAAGATCCTTTACTTTTTCAGCTTTACTGGTGGACCAGTGCACAAAGCAGTGTCCATAATGGTGTTTCAGTGTGGAAGAAGTTGACTAGCCACGCAGCCCTGACCTCAACCCCACCCACCACCTTTGGGATGAACTGGAACGGAGATTGTGAGTCAGGCCGTTGCGTACAGCATCAGTGACCGACCTCATCAATGCTCTACAGACTGAATAGGTGTCAAATTCCCAAAAAAACACTCTTGTACAAAGGCTTCCAAACAGTGGAAATCATTACAGCTGCAAAGCGGGGACCAACTCCAAATTGAAGTCTATACATTTTAAAGCAATGTCATCAAGGTCCCTGTTGGTGGAATGGTCAGGCGTCCTAATACTTTTGTCCATATATTGTGCATCATATGGCAATCTCTGTGGTGTCAACAAATTCTAACTAGCAGCCCAGCCTTTGAGATACAATCTTTGTGTAACTGTTATCTTTATGAAACTATTATCGTAATGAAAACAGGAATTCAATCTTTACTCGGCTCAAAATGGTTATGTTTTATATGCTCATATTTCTTTTCTCTAGCAAAAGAAGGTAAATGTCTAGATAACCAAACAGCTACTTTACTACTGGGTGTCTATCCATTCTCTCCCCTGGAATGATGATTTGAAAACAGTTGCTAATGTTAGATGTCTGCAGTAGTATTATCCTGTCTAGCAGTAATGTTAGGTACCTGCCTTCCCTCTGTGTTCACCAAGAATTGGAAAAAATATATTTCTAATAATTCCGTCCTTAAAAACAGCAATTGTTTTTCTTCACACTTTCAGTAAATGATCAGCAGGTAGTTTTCCTCCTAGTTTTTAGACCTATGCATTTTTACAATTATGATGATTTTTTATTAGAATGTCCAGAGAGTGCTTTCACTACTCAAAACCTTGACATCACACGTTGTGCTGTTTTAGGTTTTTTTTTGTCACATCCGAAACCTGATTTCATATCTCTAGCCTTAAAGTTATTATAAATAACACTTAGTGGGCCCGATAATGCACACGGCGTACAATGCTTTCGCCACTGGTGCAACCCATCATTGCTATTTTGTGCGAGCGCATCGTCCATTTTTTCCCGACAGAAATGCACATTGTCATTATAGCAGATCGCATTGCGCTGGGTTGGGCGTGTCACTGAAAAGAAGGGGTGTGGCAAGGCGCATAGTGCAAATTTGCTATTTTATGAGAAGTGAAAGTCATTTCACCACTGACCAGAAAAAACCTGGTCTGTAATCATTCGCGCATTGTTAAAAGGCTATAATATGGACGCCTGACGCTTTGGAAAGACAATGCGCTCACACGCAGTTTCTTTCATAAGCAGGTGCGAGCAGCAGTGCACATTATTTTCATGTGAGGGAAAACTTTATGGAGTCCTCAAAATATAAAATTCAAATGTATATCACATACATGACACCATCATTATTTTAAAAATACATATTCATTATCAGTAATTTCTCCAGTCAACTAAGTTTTGCGTGTAACTGACGGGCTATTTGACCAATAGTGCCGGACACATAGGTAAATAAATATAGGTAGTCAAGAAACACGAAACTACATCACCAGCTCATCTTTTGGTTAGATATGTTTATATGTCTTCCTTAGCCTATTAAAGATTGTTGTTTGCATCTAATGGGACAAAGGCTCCCTCGACGTCGGAGGGTTTGTAGCCAATTCAGCCCCCTTAGCGTGAGAGGCCCCCCTCCGCTGTTCTTGGTGCTGAACCTCTGTACGCCACGTCTTTACATCTATCATGCGTCATGGCTAAGTATGGGCAGTTACCGTATTTTTAGGCCTATAAGACGCTCCGGGAATATAAGACGCACCCAATTTTCAAGGAGGAAAATCTAGAAAAAGGGTGTCCCAAAACTTTTGTGCACTCTAGATACATAACGTCACGTCTCGTTTTAGTCAATGAAATTAAGGGACACTTTTGCACATAACATTTAGTCTCGTTCTTATTCATCAACAAAAATACATTATAGATTTCGTTTCTTTAGCGTCACATGACCAGCATTAACGTCGCGTCTCATCTCGTTTTTGTCACGAGGGTCAGAGAAGCCTCCATAGCCCGCATTACATGACACAAATCCAGGCTGCAGCTCACACAGCATAAAAAGAGGACTGCAAGCAAGATCCACACAAAGTTAGGTTCAGTTTTAATGCAGGCAAAATGTATATTCGTCGTATAAGATGCACCAACCCCCCGCCGCCCAAATTTTGGGGAAGAAAAAGTGCGTCTTATAGGCCCGAAAAATACGGTTATCGTGTTTAAACTATATCACAAGAAAGAACATTTGGAATAATAACCGAGAAAACGAAAATCATTGCTGTTTTGGGAACTCCTCCCCTGATTGAGCCTCCATGAGTTATAAAACACTCTGGCATTGTATGCAGATTTGTATAAGTGATTCTTATTTAATACAATTCTTATTCAATGTTTATTTGATTTAAAACAATTTTAACGTCTCATTACTGAGTTTTATGATGTAGATGATTTTTATAGCACTGTTATATGCGCCAACTGTTGAACTATGCGCCAAGCGCGACATTCACTTTTCCAACTGGCATTATAGCGCTTTGCGCTGGCCCCTCCCCCAATGACAACTGCGCTTCTGACTTCAGACGAAGCGTGACTGGTCTTGAAAATCGGGCCCAGTATCTTTATAGACCATGCTGCCTTTGTAGACAAGGATTTCCATGAAACTAACTTTGTATTGTTGGCTGCAGTGTGATAAAGAGCTCTCTAACCAATTACATTGTTCGTTACTGTGTGCCCTGAGCACCACCCATCACAGCTCCATACCATTTTTCTATTGTAATTGCACTTGTTTGGATTTTCTCTTTTTGAACAAAAGGCTGCACACTTTACAGGTTTTTGTATATTTGCATTTAATGTTTTGTGAGTCTACAGTCTACAAATTTTGATAAGCTATTTTATTGTATATTTCTTTGCATTTTAAGCATTTCATGGAAAATCTTCTCAAAGTTTTGGAAGATATTATGATGGTTGTGCGAGCAAAACGATCAAATCTCCTGTTGTAGAAAAATACTGACCTGAATCTATTACAGCAAAAGCATAGTTGATCAAGCAATTCTGGTTCTCTCAATATACCTTCACAATGCAATTTGAAGAGAATCCCAATAGTGATTACATTGTTTAAATGCTGGCATATGAATCAGAATCAGAACTCTTCATAGATCCAGGAGGAAATTGCTTACAACAGTTAACCGTTTGTATGTGAACTCTGTTGTAAAAAGTGATACTTGTTCAGTAGCAAACACCAGGAAGGTAATTTGATAAATAATTGTGAAAAAAATGCTCTGATTGGACATTGAATATTAATGAAACTGTTAAATATGGAAAAATATATATTAGATTTTTTTGCAATCAGAAATTTATTTTGGATTGTGGCCGTATAATGTCACAGAAGGAACTGGTATTGCAGAAAAGCTGCGATGCCCACTCATCTAAAAAGACCAACTCCCACTTTACAAGCAGAATCTGGTAAATGTATGTATGGTAAATCCATAATTTGCTGTGGTGGGTGGTGTTCCCTCTGTGTTTGCGTACTTCTATAAACAGCCTGTTCTTTTGTTGCCTCACTGGGTCTTTAGTGGACCACCCTCACATTAAAACTGTTCCGGCACAGTTTGTTCTTACACTTTCACATTTTTGTAGGGGTCCAGGTGATGAAAAACTGTTGTTTTTCTCGTCATCATTTTCTATCCTATGCCTCATTCTCCTTTCTTCATTTTATCCCCCTCCCCATCACTTTCAATCAATCAATGCAAAATGCTAGGCCTATTGAACAAGCCTAAAGAGGCCACAGCCGGCCCATGTGTGTACATGTGGTCAATTATCGATTGACAGGACCAGAGCAACCAAGATGAGGACTAACAATGCTTTCCTGGACTCCTGGCCTTGTATTAATAACAAGAACATTTCCTAGTCTTGTATTGTTAAACAAAATGATAATAAATCGATTATGAAAGCCATTTATTGAAAAAATCACTGGCACTCTACCATTGATAAGTGTTCAGTTTATTATTGCGTTCAGTCTTAAATAAAAAAAAATGAACCCCTTTACCCTTATGTAGTTCATGTTCTTCATCATTATCAGACACATTGTGTTATGTCATATCATTAAAAATACAAAATTCTTGTTATGCCATTATTCATTGTTTGAACGAACTATAGTGACATTTGCTGAGCTGTAAATGCTAACTTATGTTTGACTAGTTCAAATATATAGCCCACTTATCATTGAGAAAAATCACCAGGCTTCACCTCCGCATCCAGCTATATATAAACATAACTCCGCTATGCTGATTAGCCTGTCTACTGCAGACAGGCCTCCACAGCCGGTATCTCCCGTTCCACTGGATTTACTTTCTCTTTCAGTTTTTGAGTGTCTGTAAAATAATCACTACTAGTTTTTTAGTCATGTTATGCTCCAGTCATTAATGTTATACCTGAATACATATTTTTTTGAGTACTATGCTGACTGCCTTTCTTTCTATTTTTGTTATGAATATCTGTATGTAAAGCAGTGTGGATATAAACAGCTAGTCTGGTAACCAGTACCATGGTACACAGGACGTTTAAAAAGGAAAATAAATAAACCAGGATGTCACCAAACAGTATTTGTCCAGAAATTAATCCAAAAAAGACAACAGAACAAAAGATTTCAAGATAGATTTCTGCAGATAATTTGAGTCTGGCTCGATTTTTCTTTCAAAACACATGCATCTCATGATTCTCTCAAATATCTCACGATGTTCCACCCTCAGTTAATTAGGATTTCAGGGTTATGTCAATACATCATGCACCATTGTATAAACGATTCAAATTGAAACCGGAATGATTTCTGTTTGGTTTCTACTACATTAAACCCTGCATCCCTAAAGGCTGCACCTTTATATTTGGACTCTCAGCTCCTGCCACTGCCATGTGTGTGATCTTCATGGTGAACATCTGTGCATAAATCTGAATTCTTCCTGAAACGATTATGCAGGAGATGGACTGACCATTTAGATCAGCTCAGTTCACCTAAAAGCCCCTTAATAGACGTCATCGAGCTGGATCGTTTTCTTCTGTTGGACCGTGACAGTGATTAAACACACACACATGAAAACAGAGTTATGAAATTTTCCATATTAGATACAAATACAGGATGGATTAAACAGATGTTTCCCATGCTCCCACAGAATGGCAAACAATTGCTGATGACAAATTAGGCCAGAGCTTTATCACAAAATCTCTTAGGCAAACGCGAGGTCATGGTTAGTAAAATAATTATTTAAGGGCTTAATCCTTAGAAAAGCACATCAAATGTTTTGACTTTAAAATGGACGAAATCCTCAGAACCGGAGTTGTGCTAACCTCAAATGCTGAGATCTTTGCAACAGGAAGCGAAGACTTCCTTTGAGTCCACTAAATGTGGCTGAAGGCTGGAGCATGCAGGCTTTTCTTGTGGGCTATTATTTTCAGTAAGTGCACGCCCAGCCTGTGTAGTGTGGCATTGATAGCCTGGGGGATGGATGGTGGCTGAATGGCTCAGTCCCAGCGGGCCTGCAGGTCACAGAGCAAAGAGCTTGTTTTGCTAGAGGTTGATATACGCCCACCTGAGTAAACCCCAGTGAAACCATGCAAAGTGTGTGGACCCCGGTGAAATCATGCAATTACACAGTGCTTAAGAAATGCCATGGCTTTGGCTCTTGGACATGTCTGAATGTGTGCGCTAGAAGGAGGCTCATCAATGATTAGTCATAACGCACTCTTACAGGCACCTTAAATCAGAGCTGGACTGTAGCTCTGAAAGAAAGGTTCTGTTATGGTGACATAGCTGTGGCTGTATGAGACAGTGTTGGAAGTAAAAAACACTTTCATTCAGTTCAAGGACTGGGCACTGGTGGTGCCCTGCAATCCGGTGGGACCCTGTTTCTTAATCTTGTGGGCAGCTGGTGGCCTGGTGGTAAGGGAACTGCCCCTGTGATCAGAAGGTCGGTTGGTGTCAGCCCACTGCTTCACGTAGTGAATGGGTTATGTAGAGAAAGAAGTTTGTTCACAGTATGCATGTTTATGTATGAATTCCTAATTTAGCAGATGTGGCCCGAGCCTTATTTATGAAGTGTCCAAGGCAGGAGAGTGTCATGAATAAATGTCACTGTCTGATGACTCAAGTCACAGTAGAATGTGCCCTGGCTGTGTGTGCTGTCAGTCTTTAAGAGGCTTCTGGCTCTGAAGCAGACCAGAAGACTAACATGTTGTGTAGGGCCTTGTTTCAGATGGAATGTTTGCACTCAGCTTAAAGGCAAAAAAATCTCATTGACACCATTTCCTTTTTACCCTGAATGTAGTCAAACAGTCAGTGCGTGTTCCGAGTCCAAACATGTCTTTAGTTCAGCGCGGCAACTGCGAGGCCTATAGTGCTAATGATCAGTAGTTATTCAGAATTCTGCTGTGAAAAGTTCTTTTATTTGCGATCAGAGTCTAAACTATTTTCTTTTTTTTAAATGACCAGATTTCTGATACTGAACTGGTTTGTAACGAAATAAAGGTCAGGGACCATGGATCTATGTATCAACAATTACCTCCCCCACCTGTCCGCTGTAAAATTGTAAAATTGTTCACCGGTCCACGTTGATAAAAAGGCTGGGGGCTATTGGTTTAGGACACAGTGGGACATAACATGGAAAAAAATTCACCACTACATATTCACAAAGCAGTCATAAAGAAGAACTTCAAATCATATACTTCCATATTTATGGCAGGGAGGGTCACAAAATCAGTTTTTAGATCAGTAGTCCTACTGCTGCGGTGGTTTGTGAAAACCTGTTGTCAATTTTATAGCCGAAATTAAGTCTTACTTACAAGTCTGCGCCATGTGGTTTGAACAGAATGAGAGAACATTTAGGTATGTATTTATTGAAAATATTTTACTCACTATTGACTAAATTTTGACTGTATTTGGACAAATGTAAAACTGCAAAACGGACTTTTACTCAGCCTTTTAAATCCCCTTTATTTGTGGACCTGTCTAAAGTCAATCGAAAAGTTACCAGCTGACAGTGCGGTAATGGGTGATGTGGTACAACTGAGAGAGTGTTGAAGTACAGTTGTGGTTGAGTATCTGCTGAGATCATGCTTTCAGAACCCTTAACAGTTTGAATCCTAATGCAGTTCTAACAAACTAGTTTCAGCTATCGTTAGAATTGGTCTAGTGACACTGATGAACTATTAGCATGAGTGCCATTCTAATCATACCATTAGGACCAAACACCTGAAGGGGATTATCTCGGGCAGCCATAATGCTCCTCAGCACTTACCAGGGTTGATATGAATTTTGATTAAATGTGATCACTCGATTAAAACGTTTTTTGACTGTGCTATCATTTCTGCACTTTGCATGATAATGCATATTTGAAATTCCCTTACTGGTCTGTCTGTCTTGTTGTAAAACAGCTGTATATACTAGTATATATCTGTGTATGCACAT
>JBBKCR010147814.1:0-18811 GCA_037577295.1 Ladigesia roloffi
TATATATATATTCAGCAAAGTCAATCAAAAACGTAATATTGAATATGCCCATATACATGAGCAACCAGCACCATGTTGGTTGTCCACGAGATCTGGATATTTGGATAATAGATGTTTTCTCTTTTAGCATGTTAAAGAAATAGTTTGGCATTTTTCCCTTGTCCTTAACGTAGCTGATCATCCAGGAAATGTTTAGCATCTGAAGTTGCTTCTTTAGTTTTGTGCTGGAGCTGTGAGGTGAATGTAGCTAACAAAAACTGGCCGTTCTTTATGTTGGCACTGTGCAAACTGCCTGCCTAAATCATCACACTCTTGCCTTAAACCACATCAGGTGGTTAAATGCTCTCGGATACATTTAATTATGTGGTATGACAAATTGTTATTTCTAAAATATACAAAAAAGAATGCATCATAGCTAACAAAAGAGTAGCTGCAGGTGCTCTGAGGCCTGATTTTTGTATGTAAATTAGATTGTTTTGCTGAACTATTTCTTTAAAAGGCCCAGGGAAGGTTTTGGATATGTCCAGTATGTGTAAAGTGTGTTTGGCCTTCATACTGCCGACCTGGTCTGCTTGCGTATATTGCTCTGGTCTGCTGCTCAAGAATTTTGTCCAGTTTT
Source organism: Ladigesia roloffi (assembly GCA_037577295.1). Classification (NCBI taxonomy): domain Eukaryota; kingdom Metazoa; phylum Chordata; class Actinopteri; order Characiformes; family Alestidae; genus Ladigesia; species Ladigesia roloffi. The sequence goes on from JBBKCR010147814.1 coordinate 620, forward strand.
GGACAAACCCCTGAACTGGGAGGTTTGTTGTCCTCTCTGCTTTCACGCTTTTTATTTTACCAAGTCACTAATAAGCTCAAAGCAATCGTTTAGAGCAGGGAAGACACTAAACTTCCTGTGTCTGGGGTCCTATAGGACTGGAGCTGAGACACTTGCTGTAAAATGGCTATTGCTGTCTTTAAAGCGTGAGTGTGATCCAGCATACTGCAGAATTGTCCTCACTGTAGATATTTTTTCGCAGGTCACTTTAACCCTTAGATGTCTGGTTATCATATTATGTTTTGCTGTTTGTAATTATATAATTACAAAATTATGTGTGTCTTCATTGATTCTGCACCTCATTGCCAAGCAATGCCAAAAAAACACATTCTAAGCACATGAACTGAAACACAAACACATTTTCTTCAGATATATTGGCAAATATTGTCTGTAATATGCTGTTAACAGACATTAATGTTGTATTGTAATGATTGAAAGTCTTTTATTTACTCCTACCAGCAATAGCGCTGACTTCTAAGGGTTAAAGCAAAGGGTTAAAATTATTTAGGTCATAATTTTCCACTTATAAAAACAGTTCATTTGATCAGAGAAAAAAAAAAAGATCTTGAATGTGACAATGCAAAGTGAAATTTAGTTTAAACGAACAAAAGCAATATTTTACATTGAATCAAAGCTCAAAGCCACCTAGAGACACAGATCGGCTCTGTGTTGGAAGAATCAGAATCGGTATCACTTTGCTTGATGCACTCTTGTATTAGCTTGGTTAATGGAGCATGCTGTCTGCAAATGGCATCCTCTGCCAGCTTTCTGCCATCCGCATGCAAATTCAGTCCTAGGCAGTAAAATATCAGAACTGTATTGTTGCCTGATGGGTTTGAAAAAGATTTCGATGTTTTTCTTGCGTCTCTTATGGACATGCAGCCCTGAGGTCATTTCAGTGTAGAAAATTGCTCTTGTTGTGTATTCATTTCGTATTTTGCTGTTCCGTTACGCAATCAGGACCTCTGACAGGCGTTTGCCTGTACGGCTGCTTGAGACTCGCATCGCTTGTGTGAGTGTGCAACTGTTTGAAACCCTCACTCATTCCAAAGAAAAGTCTGTACCGCTGCCCGACGAGGCTCAGGGCTGCTGTCCACGCGAGGCAGTCTTCGTTCCTCTCTGTGAATGTACTGTGACTCTCTTGCTGTTTGTATGAGTTCATACTCCTTTCTATGTTTCGACTTCAAATCATGAGTGTCTTTTAGATCAAGAGCGTCACATAGCATAGCATTGTATTTTACTGTCTGTATTGGACTATTTATTGTATTCATATATAAACTGTGAGACAATAAACTATTTTTCATGATACTGCTGCTTCTGTAAAATTCTTTTTCACATCTCTGATTAGAAATCCAAATCCAGCGACAAAATCATTTGCACCTGCTAGTTCTCATGTGACCTGAAGTGACCCAGGAGAGGTTAACACTGAAGTATCTGTACTGATGACTCAGACCAGGAGTTCTAACTGCACACAATCTGCAAGTCTGGCAGTTTCAGACACTTTGGCCGTTAAGCAACCAAGTCCGCTTTCTCACCTTTATTTCAGTGAGTCACTATGTATGTGTGTGTGATAGAGAGAGAGAGAGAGAGAGAGAGAGAGAGAGAGAGAGAGAGAGAGAGTGTGCTTATATGTGTTCTTTTTTCTTCCCCTTGTGGCCTTGTTGCTGAGTGTTGTATTGGAAAGACGTTAAGCCGGCAGGTTATCTGCGGTTTTCAAACGGCATTTCCCTGAATTCTACAAAGAACTTATCAATGGCAACAAACACACAAACAGCAAATGATGATTTTCAGTATGACTGTTTCACCCCAGCAAGGCCATCTCTTCATTCATCTTAGTACTGAGAGGCAGAAGCAACCTCTATAACAGAGCAGAAGCCCTGCAGCCTGTTTGAATGGCAGGTTTCATTTGGCAGAGTGATAGAGGGTTAGCTATGGCTTTCTCTGGAACTCAAATAGGGTCAAACAGCACACAGTGACTGTCCTTCAATACATTCCAGTGAATAAAAGAGTTGCTGTATGAGGTTTTTCCACTTATGATCTTGGATACTGGTAGCTGTTATCTACATTAGCTGTCTCTGGCAGATTAAATATACTCTATATACGTCTCCAGTTTAACTATGTTCATTTAATAGATATAAATAAACCTAGGATGCTCACAGTGCAGAGCTAGACACAGAGTACTGACTTACAGATCTCTTATACACGAGGCAATTTCAGACTGTGTCACTAACACCTATTGTGTATGAACAATTCAGTGTGATATGATGTGTAACAGGGTGGGTACAGTCCTACAAGTCACAGAAAGAGTGGTAAAACAATATTAATTCAATCCACTTCAATGTAGTTTAAAGCAGATGAGCGACTAGAGGAAAGATTATTTTAATAAGACCTACAGAATACATCGGTTATGTTGTACCTGAAACTATCCAAAGAAGAAACAGAACTGGTCTGGAAAGATTTATTGTTTTCTTTTCGTACTTTTAAAGGCTTGGTAGTAAAACCCCATTTGAACTAACCTCACAATGTAAAGTCTGATAGCCTTCACTGTGAGTTTTGTACATGCTTTAAAGGAGGATGACTAAAGTAATATTGGTAAGTAATAAGTGATGTACACACAGAAATAGTAATATTCAGTAGCTCTTATGTTACAAAAATTGTCTTTACGGCTGGTGGCATGGTGGTTAGGGATCAGAAAGCAATACGTATGTTTGAATCCCAAGACTGCTAGAGGCACCACTGTTGGTAGCCAAGCACTCCACTTGGTGAATGGGTTAAATGCAAAAAGAATTTCACATTGTTCACAGTGTGTGCTGTGGTATTCACACATGACTACAAGGGGCCACTTTACTTCACTACCATAATAACCCCCTACTGCAGTCTGAAAAGTACTGTACTGAATGAACATTGGTTTTAAACCATTGTGGTGAGCTCAACTAAGGTTCTAATATTGATTTAGTTCTAAGAAACAAGGGTTAATATATTAGCTTTCTAGCTTTTCCAACATGGCCTCTTGTTTGCCTTGATGCCATTTATAGCACGCCAATTAACACTCGGTACCATGTTAGGAATTGCTATTACAAAATTACAATAAATCCTTATAAATATGTTGAGCAATGCACTGGGATATTATCCGGTTCCCCTTTAGCCTACAAGTGCTCAAGCTTAAATGTGTAGCCCAGACGGTTATGTGCTGGGCTGTGTGTGTGTGTGTGTGTATGTGTCCTGTCCAGATGTGTACAAATGAGTTCACTGGGGCAGAGTGGAGATCAGAGTGGGGCAACAAGCATGGTTGCCCCCTGCCTCCAGTACAGGGACTTGGAGCCTCCTCCAAACTGCTGAGTGATTCACTTTTGTCCACTTTCACTCCTCTTTCCTGTCCTTCTTTAATAGGACAAAACATTTTTTAATCTTTCTGTACATTTGGTTCAAATGTTTTATTTTAAACAAGCAGTAAAAAAATAAATAAAGTGAGTCTCTGTTCAGAAGAGAGGTTTCAGAGGCTCATTAGGAAATGATTAATTTCTCATTTGACAGGTAAATACTTTCCTGTGCACATTTTTAGTCGATGCATTTCAACAGCCCAATGAAAATAACTGTAGAAAGCTTTCACCTCTTAAAGGAATGGTGACGAATTGGTGCTTTTCAAAATTCACTTCTTTGTTTTAGAGCTGGCGCTGTGAGGCTGGCAGTCTTAACTCACCAGGAGTCAATAAAACACAGAACTTGTTTCAACCCACTCAAACCACATCCAGCTCTTCATTAAGGTGGCACAGACTAGTGAGCCTGTATGTGAGATCCGTTCTCCTCACGACTGCTATGAATTACGGTACCATTCTCTAGCACTGAAGTTTTGTTCAGTTTTATAACTCAAAGTAAGTCATACTTAAAGTCCTGAACTACATCCACAGGCCTGCCCCACCTTACTGAGGAACTGAATGAGCAGTTTAAAAGGCTAACCATGTGGAGTGATGGAGAGATCTTTGACTATCAAGTTACTAACTTAATGAATATATAAATAATTTGTTACAAAATGTCTTTTCAAGGTTTAAAGAACATTCACATAACAGGTTAGATTTAGTAAGTTGTGTTTTTTTCACAGATCTTTCATGGAGGTTCTTCAGACATATATTGTTTACAAAATTTCTTTAAAGAACAGTTTACTGAAAGGGGTGGTTGGGACGGTGGCAGATGGAAAAGTTCCCCAATTTTTCTTTAGTATTTGTTTGTGGAGACCCCTGCTCAGGATTTGAACCCATGATCTCCCAATCTTGAAGGCATTTCAGATGAGGTCTGATGTTCAAGACCTAAAGCTAAGCCTACAACTTCCTGGTATTGGAGGCAGTGCCCTTACCACTGAGCCACGGGATCTCACAGCTAGCATGCCTTTTTTTGACATTTCACTTTGAGATAAATTTGACATACAAGGCTTAAAAGCCAGATAAGAGACCACAACTTTCATTTCTTAAGGTCACAGTGACCTAACCAACTTTTGTATGTTATTTTACTTTCAGATGAATGTGACGTGCAATATATAAAATAGACAACTCATACTTGATCCCATGACCTTCTAAACCTGAGCCCACAGTTTAAACCAGAGCATTTTTGGACATTTGGCTTTCAGATGAAGTGTGACCTACAAGTTATTAAAAGTCACTAAAAGTAATAATTATATCCTACAACCATCCAGTCTTGAGACCACAGCTAAAACCAGTGAGCTACTGGGCTTGACAAGCTTAGTTAACTTAGTTAAGATGTATGATTACCAGATGAAGTGTGACATGCAAGACAAAGTTAAGGACTCGTGTGTGATCCTACAACCTTCTGTTTTCGAGACTCTAGCTTAATCTGTAAGATACAGAGCTAGGCAAGAAGAGAAGCTTCATTTTGGGATATTTGTCTTTCAAATAAAGTATGACATTCAAGACTTGAAATTAAAGACTTGGGTTTGATCCCAAGACCTCATGTTTCCAAAATCACAGTTTTTTAGGCTTAAAACTCTCGTTTTTTCAGTGACTTTTGATTAAATATCCATTATAATATATATATATATATATATTTATATTTATATATATATTTATATATATATATATTAGTGCTGTCAAGCGATTAAAATTTGTATGTAATTAATTACAAGGGGCAGCGATTAAGTAATCAAATTAATCGCATTTAATCGCACATACATACAGACTCACACATACATGTGTTTGGGTATATTGCCTGTTCTGCTGCTGTGCAGTATTTCTTGGGTCATGTGCAACACTTTTGACTATCCCCCCTCATCCACTTAACTTGCACTGTATATATTCTTTTTACCCATATCTTTACTCATATTTCTACAGCGATAAATTTTTTATTGTTTTATATTGATCGTTCTTTGTTCTTATATTATTACTTTTGTCCCTGTTAAAAAAGACTTTTTTTAGATCCTGTTAAACTGTCTCTCTTCCTACTGCTGACATTATTAATCCCTTTGTGGGATTAATAATGTCAATCTTATCTTATCTTATTTACTCACAAGAAGCAGATTTTTTACCATTTATTATTGAATACAAGCCTATAACTTAGGCTACAATGGTCATGGCATTTTTATCACTGACTGAACCAAACCTATGAATTATTTTTGACACATTACGTTTCCCAGCTCTCCCTCACACACTCCAGCACAGCAACGAGACTCCGCCCCTCTGCAGGTCTGGATGGAGAAAGTTAATGCGACTACTTCCAGGCCAATGTTCCCCTATCTTTCTGTCTTTCGACTTCTAGCTCGACCAACACGAATTCTCCAGACACTACGACCACAGCGCCGCGACTCCGCCCCTCTGAAGGTCTGGATGGAGAAAGCTAATGCTGCTAATTCCAGCACAATTTTACCCCTCTCCTGTTGCCTCTAGCTCACCAACAGACACTGCGATCAGGTTCACCACTTCCACACACTTTCCCGATGGGCATAATGTTGAAATAAACATGTGTTTTTGCTTCGTGTTCCTATATTAAATTAACTAGAACTTTATTGTGAGACACTGAAATTTAAGTTCAACTGAAGATATTGAAATGAACTTGCTAGAGGTTACTCAATACTGTGATTGGTTGATTGCCACCACCTTTTCTTATTTTCCACACAAACCTGTGGTGAGGGTTCTACACTGCTGAAAAATCATCAGACTAGAAACATTTTAAAAGTGAATCTAATTATTTATGGTTTATATCCTGAAGCACAAGAACTGGGCTGTGGCTCCCTGGACTGATCTGTGTAACTGAGAAATGCATACACTGGAACTAGGGGGCCCTGGTTTTAATGTCTGACTCAAACACACACATAAAGGAAAGTAAAATGCGAGAACACACCACAGCAATGAGTGTGGACATTATTATATTCTAACTCTGCATTTATCTCACTCAACCCAGGGGACGGGACCATAATATCAACTCCAAATAAAAGGCTATATATCTAAATGCACTGTCACTAAAGTCCCCTTTGGCGTAATGGTCATTCGTCCCAATACTTTTGTCCATATAATTAATGTGACGCAAGAGTGCTGCGTGCTGCAACATTTCATGTGGTGTGGTGGCCTAACATTTCAGGCTCAGTCACCCACCCACACTGTTTCCTGTAGCCTAGTTGTTTCAAACCCTGGTTCTGGATCAGGAGAGTGTGGTGTTAGTTTTCACAGTTCCAGATGTGTGTTGTCCAGTTTCAACACTTAAAAATAACTTCATATGCATTACATACACGCTTAATAGAGATATTTTGAAATGATATTACTCTTACTTGGGTATTACCTATATTTTGAAGTAAATGTCTTGGGAAGCAATGCTATCTCAGCAGCAAATTGGTGGCTCTGCTCAGTTTAGTTTGTTTTTGTTATGGAGGGTGCAGACCCGTTCAGGAAGGAGGCGCAGATGTAGATTTTTATATTCCCTGAAATGCTTTATTTCCAAAATCAAACACAAAATGGCCCAATGGCCAAATCTCTGCCAATAACCCTAAACACAAAAGACAGGTACACACCCAGGGGAAGGGGAGGGGAAATGGTGGACTTACCACCCAACACACAAACTCAAGAGCACATCATACAAGACGTGCACACCTCACATCCCGTGACAGGACCTAAATAAAATCATAACTAAATCTGGAAACCGTTACTAATAACTCCCCACACACCCATTTCATAATAGGAGTATCTGTTGTTCAGTTCCTGACAGGTTGGGACACAATTAATTTGTTTTAAAATGTTAATATTGCACCAACCATCTACCATTACGTGTGCCATCCAACTCAATGCTGGGGCAGATTGACACGAGATCGACACTTTAAATAAGGAATTTGCATCAGAAAACACCAGAGTACATTAACAATTAATATGTTATGTTGGTTTTCCTCTCATTTCAGCCATATACATACAGTAAAGAGTGAAACAAAACAATGTTTCTCCAGGATCAGTGTGCAATATGAGAATAGAAAAGAATTCCACAAGACCACAAGTGCAGAGAGAACAAATACAGAAATACAGTATTTTGACAGGTACTGTATTTTAGCAGCAGAGGGTTGTGTGCAGGACAGAGTTAGACCATAAAACATATGATTGTGCAAATAACAACAAGACAGAGAATGTGCATTTTCATAACGTTAATTCAAGTCTGAGCTGTTCAGGGTGTGTTTGTTTGTGGTGTTTGTGTGTGTGGTGGGGGTGCAAAAAATGTTTCAGCTCTGGTTGGGGAGTCTGATGGTCTGATGGAGAAACTGATGCCCACTCTGGCAGCAGAGACCTATACGCTATAGAACCTATGGCAGATGCAGTTTGTGGAATAGATGTTTGTGACAGAGAGGAGAGAGAGACCCCAGTGGTCTTCTCAGCTCTCCTCACAATCCCCGCAAGGGTTTTGCGATCCAAAACATTACAATGGTCACACCAGGCTGTGATGCATCCACAGAGAATGCTCTCTATATTCCCTCTGTAGTATGTGGTTGGCATTTTTCGAATAGAGACACTGCTGGGCTTTCTTGGTGATAGAGCTGGTGTTGAGGGTCCACATGAGGTTCTCCATGATGTGAACACCAAGGGACATGTTACTCTGAACGATTTCCTTCTACTCCTCTCCACCAACCCAGCATATTTAGACTATTTTTCTGTTGTAACACACCTGATTCAATGAATCAACTACTAAACAAACAGGCAGGGAAATATTCAATTATGCTGGACAAAGTTACCAAGACCAAAGCTATGATCCACTTGTGGAGTAAGGTATTAAAACTGGGTTCATTTCCAATCTCTCCTACTGCAGAATATCTGAACACCTGTGTGTCTACAGAGCAGAAGTGGTCTTTAAACATTTTGCAAAAGAAAAAAAGAAGAAGTAGAGACCAGAAGAAACAGGTGAGAGTGGAGAAAAACTACCACAGCAGTGTGTGTATGTCTGAGTGTATGTCGTGGCCTAATAAAAGAGAAAGAAACACACACACATACACACACACACACAGTTCACCGCACGCAGATAAAAAACGAAGAGATTAAAGGAAAAGAGAAGGAACTGCAGAAGTGTGAGAGGGAAACACAGACGCAGGTCCCCAGCGGTCACATGACCTGTGTATCCGTGTTAGCATATTTTACTCAGCCGACGGCAGGCGTGCAGGTTGACAGGCTGCAGTGAGCGTGCCGGTGTGACTGCTGTCTGACTGGTTTCGACCATGAGTGCCAACGTGAACCGTAGGGCAGCCCTGCAGTTCCAGAGGAGTCTGGACAGCAGCATCCTGGAACATTCACCCAGGAAGGGCCTACCTTGGAGACGACGGTCCTTAAACAATGGAAAGCAGTCCAAGAACAGAGAGAACACATATGGAACGCTGCCACGGGGACGCAATCATGTAAGAACTCTACTGAAAGATTCAGACCTGTTTTGTGTTGTAAACTGGTCTTGAGCATTATAACACTAGTCATGTGTTATTTCATTAGACATTAAAAATGGAAGTTTCAGAAATACATTTGCAATGTTTTTGCAGTAATCTGTAACTTGGGAATGTTCTGAAAGCACAAACATGATAATCTGCTAAACATTGCACAATGTGTGTGTATATATGATGCACAAATATATACAGATCTTTGATCTTTTTACTGCACTTTTTCATGTAATACATATATATATATATATATATATATTAAAAAAAAAATATATATATATATATAATATGAATGCACTGATGTCACAGATATGTTTTATATTGTATCTTTGTACTGCCCTTTTTTCATGTAATAAATTAATGTTTTGCACTTCTGGAAAAAAATTGTATTACTAAAACATTACTGTTAATAACAGGTTATAGATTATATGTGAAAACAGCAATTTTACTGGGTGATTCTGTTGTTTTTTCTGAATATTAGAATATTAAATAATCTTTACTAGGTCACTACAAAGCTCCATTTATTTATGTGTTTATTTATTTATGTGCAGTCATATGGAATGAGCACAAACTCCCTGGTGGACTACACAGATCCTCAGAGGTAAATACAGAGTGGATCACTCATGTCTCATCATTCCTTTAACCAGGTTCATGCATGCCACACATCTGAGTATGAGTATGAGCAGAATCCCTCATGGTAACCGAAGAGCCACAATGAATAAGCACATTTCTTTCTTTCTTTAGGACAATGGTTGTGCTAGAAAAGCAAGACAATGAAGTTTTTGGATTTGAAGTTCAGGTAGGCTCACTTCTTTATTTCAGTTTCAGCCAGTGATTTGGGGGTGATGGGTTTGAGTTTAGTTATAGTTTCAGTTCTCATACTCTGTGTTATCAATGAACAGCCATGCAGTGAACAGATCATGCTGGTTTAAAGCTGTAATAATACATTTGTCTGAACTAATTTTGACTGTTTTGGCTGTTTTTTTCTTTGTGTCCATGTGTAACCCCTAGACATACGGCCTTCAGCCAAAGAACAGCAGTGAGCTGGAGATGTGCACGTTTGTGTGCAGCGTGCAGGACGGCAGTGCAGCAGAAACAGCAGGTCTAACTGCCGGTGAGAAAAAGCATGAGAACCCTGATACCACTTCCTTTACACCGCATGACCACACCTATGTGCTCGGACTCATTTAGCACACATGAGCACCATTTCTGCTTCTGCCACTGCCACTAATTTTAACACCTCTGGTCTCACCACCATCTCTCTGTCTTTTTCCGACATCTGACATTTACACTGTAAACACGGTCTGGGTTTAGCACTCACCACTCCCCTCATTCTGAACCATCATCACTTTAGGTGTCCTCCTTTCTTTTTTCTTTTTCTGTGAAGGGTGATATTAATGCAGAAAAATATGATGCATTTATTACACTTTTCACAGAATATATATATATATTCTGTGAAAAGTGTAATAAATGCATCATATTTTTCTGCATTAATATCACCCTTCACAGAAAAAGAAAAAAGAAAGGAGGACACCTAAAGTGATGATGGTTCAGAATGAGGGGAGTGGTGAGTGCTAAACCCAGACCGTGTTTACAGTGTAAATGTCAGATGTCGGAAAAAGACAGAGAGATGGTGGTGAGACCAGAGGTGTTAAAATTAGTGGCAGTGGCAGAAGCAGAAATGGTGCTCATGTGTGCTAAATGAGTCCGAGCACATAGGTGTGGTCATGCGGTGTAAAGGAAGTGGTATCAGGGTTCTCATGCTTTTTCTCACCGGCAGTTAGACCTGCTGTTTCTGCTGCACTGCCGTCCTGCACGCTGCACACAAACGTGCACATCTCCAGCTCACTGCTGTTCTTTGGCTGAAGGCCGTATGTCTAGGGGTTACACATGGACACAAAGAAAAAAACAGCCAAAACAGTCAAAATTAGTTCAGACAAATGTATTATTACAGCTTTAAACCAGCATGATCTGTTCACTGCATGGCTGTTCATTGATAACACAGAGTATGAGAACTGAAACTATAACTAAACTCAAACCCATCACCCCCAAATCACTGGCTGAAACTGAAATAAAGAAGTGAGCCTACCTGAACTTCAAATCCAAAAACTTCATTGTCTTGCTTTTCTAGCACAACCATTGTCCTAAAGAAAGAAAGAAATGTGCTTATTCATTGTGGCTCTTCGGTTACCATGAGGGATTCTGCTCATACTCATACTCAGATGTGTGGCATGCATGAACCTGGTTAAAGGAATGATGAGACATGAGTGATCCACTCTGTATTTACCTCTGAGGATCTGTGTAGTCCACCAGGGAGTTTGTGCTCATTCCATATGACTGCACATAAATAAATAAACACATAAATAAATGGAGCTTTGTAGTGACCTAGTAAAGATTATTTAATATTCTAATATTCAGAAAAAACAACAGAATCACCCAGTAAAATTGCTGTTTTCACATATAATCTATAACCTGTTATTAACAGTAATGTTTTAGTAATACAATTTTTTTCCAGAAGTGCAAAACATTAATTTATTACATGAAAAAAGGGCAGTACAAAGATACAATATAAAACATATCTGTGACATCAGTGCATTCATATTATATATATATATATATTTTTTTTTTAATATATATATATATATATATATATGTATTACATGAAAAAGTGCAGTAAAAAGATCAAAGATCTGTATATATTTGTGCATCATATATACACACACATTGTGCAATGTTTAGCAGATTATCATGTTTGTGCTTTCAGAACATTCCCAAGTTACAGATTACTGCAAAAACATTGCAAATGTATTTCTGAAACTTCCATTTTTAATGTCTAATGAAATAACACATGACTAGTGTTATAATGCTCAAGACCAGTTTACAACACAAAACAGGTCTGAATCTTTCAGTAGAGTTCTTACATGATTGCGTCCCCGTGGCAGCGTTCCATATGTGTTCTCTCTGTTCTTGGACTGCTTTCCATTGTTTAAGGACCGTCGTCTCCAAGGTAGGCCCTTCCTGGGTGAATGTTCCAGGATGCTGCTGTCCAGACTCCTCTGGAACTGCAGGGCTGCCCTACGGTTCACGTTGGCACTCATGGTCGAAACCAGTCAGACAGCAGTCACACCGGCACGCTCACTGCAGCCTGTCAACCTGCACGCCTGCCGTCGGCTGAGTAAAATATGCTAACACGGATACACAGGTCATGTGACCGCTGGGGACCTGCGTCTGTGTTTCCCTCTCACACTTCTGCAGTTCCTTCTCTTTTCCTTTAATCTCTTCGTTTTTTATCTGCGTGCGGTGAACTGTGTGTGTGTGTGTATGTGTGTGTGTTTCTTTCTCTTTTATTAGGCCACGACATACACTCAGACATACACACACTGCTGTGGTAGTTTTTCTCCACTCTCACCTGTTTCTTCTGGTCTCTACTTCTTCTTTTTTTCTTTTGCAAAATGTTTAAAGACCACTTCTGCTCTGTAGACACACAGGTGTTCAGATATTCTGCAGTAGGAGAGATTGGAAATGAACCCAGTTTTAATACCTTACTCCACAAGTGGATCATAGCTTTGGTCTTGGTAACTTTGTCCAGCATAATTGAATATTTCCCTGCCTGTTTGTTTAGTAGTTGATTCATTGAATCAGGTGTGTTACAACAGAAAAATAGTCTAAATATGCTGGGTTGGTGGAGAGGAGTAGAAGGAAATCGTTCAGAGTAACATGTCCCTTGGTGTTCACATCATGGAGAACCTCATGTGGACCCTCAACACCAGCTCTATCACCAAGAAAGCCCAGCAGTGTCTCTATTCGAAAAATGCCAACCACATACTACAGAGGGAATATAGAGAGCATTCTCTGTGGATGCATCACAGCCTGGTGTGACCATTGTAATGTTTTGGATCGCAAAACCCTTGCGGGGATTGTGAGGAGAGCTGAGAAGACCACTGGGGTCTCTCTCTCCTCTCTGTCACAAACATCTATTCCACAAACTGCATCTGCCATAGGTTCTATAGCGTATAGGTCTCTGCTGCCAGAGTGGGCATCAGTTTCTCCATCAGACCATCAGACTCCCCAACCAGAGCTGAAACATTTTTTGCACCCCCACCACACACACAAACACCACAAACAAACACACCCTGAACAGCTCAGACTTGAATTAACGTTATGAAAATGCACATTCTCTGTCTTGTTGTTATTTGCACAATCATATGTTTTATGGTCTAACTCTGTCCTGCACACAACCCTCTGCTGCTAAAATACAGTACCTGTCAAAATACTGTATTTCTGTATTTGTTCTCTCTGCACTTGTGGTCTTGTGGAATTCTTTTCTATTCTCATATTGCACACTGATCCTGGAGAAACATTGTTTTGTTTCACTCTTTACTGTATGTATATGGCTGAAATGAGAGGAAAACCAACATAACATATTAATTGTTAATGTACTCTGGTGTTTTCTGATGCAAATTCCTTATTTAAAGTGTCGATCTCGTGTCAATCTGCCCCAGCATTGAGTTGGATGGCACACGTAATGGTAGATGGTTGGTGCAATATTAACATTTTAAAACAAATTAATTGTGTCCCAACCTGTCAGGAACTGAACAACAGATACTCCTATTATGAAATGGGTGTGTGGGGAGTTATTAGTAACGGTTTCCAGATTTAGTTATGATTTTATTTAGGTCCTGTCACGGGATGTGAGGTGTGCACGTCTTGTATGATGTGCTCTTGAGTTTGTGTGTTGGGTGGTAAGTCCACCATTTCCCCTCCCCTTCCCCTGGGTGTGTACCTGTCTTTTGTGTTTAGGGTTATTGGCAGAGATTTGGCCATTGGGCCATTTTGTGTTTGATTTTGGAAATAAAGCATTTCAGGGAATATAAAAATCTACATCTGCGCCTCCTTCCTGAACGGGTCTGCACCCTCCATAACAAAAACAAACTAAACTGAGCAGAGCCACCAATTTGCTGCTGAGATAGCATTGCTTCCCAAGACATTTACTTCAAAATATAGGTAATACCCAAGTAAGAGTAATATCATTTCAAAATATCTCTATTAAGCGTGTATGTAATGCATATGAAGTTATTTTTAAGTGTTGAAACTGGACAACACACATCTGGAACTGTGAAAACTAACACCACACTCTCCTGATCCAGAACCAGGGTTTGAAACAACTAGGCTACAGGAAACAGTGTGGGTGGGTGACTGAGCCTGAAATGTTAGGCCACCACACCACATGAAATGTTGCAGCACGCAGCACTCTTGCGTCACATTAATTATATGGACAAAAGTATTGGGACGAATGACCATTACGCCAAAGGGGACTTTAGTGACAGTGCATTTAGATATATAGCCTTTTATTTGGAGTTGATATTATGGTCCCGTCCCCTGGGTTGAGTGAGATAAATGCAGAGTTAGAATATAATAATGTCCACACTCATTGCTGTGGTGTGTTCTCGCATTTTACTTTCCTTTATGTGTGTGTTTGAGTCAGACATTAAAACCAGGGCCCCCTAGTTCCAGTGTATGCATTTCTCAGTTACACAGATCAGTCCAGGGAGCCACAGCCCAGTTCTTGTGCTTCAGGATATAAACCATAAATAATTAGATTCACTTTTAAAATGTTTCTAGTCTGATGATTTTTCAGCAGTGTAGAACCCTCACCACAGGTTTGTGTGGAAAATAAGAAAAGGTGGTGGCAATCAACCAATCACAGTATTGAGTAACCTCTAGCAAGTTCATTTCAATATCTTCAGTTGAACTTAAATTTCAGTGTCTCACAATAAAGTTCTAGTTAATTTAATATAGGAACACGAAGCAAAAACACATGTTTATTTCAACATTATGCCCATCGGGAAAGTGTGTGGAAGTGGTGAACCTGATCGCAGTGTCTGTTGGTGAGCTAGAGGCAACAGGAGAGGGGTAAAATTGTGCTGGAATTAGCAGCATTAGCTTTCTCCATCCAGACCTTCAGAGGGGCGGAGTCGCGGCGCTGTGGTCGTAGTGTCTGGAGAATTCGTGTTGGTCGAGCTAGAAGTCGAAAGACAGAAAGATAGGGGAACATTGGCCTGGAAGTAGTCGCATTAACTTTCTCCATCCAGACCTGCAGAGGGGCGGAGTCTCGTTGCTGTGCTGGAGTGTGTGAGGGAGAGCTGGGAAACGTAATGTGTCAAAAATAATTCATAGGTTTGGTTCAGTCAGTGATAAAAATGCCATGACCATTGTAGCCTAAGTTATAGGCTTGTATTCAATAATAAATGGTAAAAAATCTGCTTCTTGTGAGTAAATAAGATAAGATAAGATTGACATTATTAATCCCACAAAGGGATTAATAATGTCAGCAGTAGGAAGAGAGACAGTTTAACAGGATCTAAAAAAAGTCTTTTTTAACAGGGACAAAAGTAATAATATAAGAACAAAGAACGATCAATATAAAACAATAAAAAATTTATCGCTGTAGAAATATGAGTAAAGATATGGGTAAAAAGAATATATACAGTGCAAGTTAAGTGGATGAGGGGGGATAGTCAAAAGTGTTGCACATGACCCAAGAAATACTGCACAGCAGCAGAACAGGCAATATACCCAAACACATGTATGTGTGAGTCTGTATGTATGTGCGATTAAATGCGATTAATTTGATTACTTAATCGCTGCCCCTTGTAATTAATTACATACAAATTTTAATCGCTTGACAGCACTAATATATATATATATAAATATATATATAAATATAAATATATATATATATATATATTATAATGGATATTTAATCAAAAGTCACTGAAAAAACGAGAGTTTTAAGCCTAAAAAACTGTGATTTTGGAAACATGAGGTCTTGGGATCAAACCCAAGTCTTTAATTTCAAGTCTTGAATGTCATACTTTATTTGAAAGACAAATATCCCAAAATGAAGCTTCTCTTCTTGCCTAGCTCTGTATCTTACAGATTAAGCTAGAGTCTCGAAAACAGAAGGTTGTAGGATCACACACGAGTCCTTAACTTTGTCTTGCATGTCACACTTCATCTGGTAATCATACATCTTAACTAAGTTAACTAAGCTTGTCAAGCCCAGTAGCTCACTGGTTTTAGCTGTGGTCTCAAGACTGGATGGTTGTAGGATATAATTATTACTTTTAGTGACTTTTAATAACTTGTAGGTCACACTTCATCTGAAAGCCAAATGTCCAAAAATGCTCTGGTTTAAACTGTGGGCTCAGGTTTAGAAGGTCATGGGATCAAGTATGAGTTGTCTATTTTATATATTGCACGTCACATTCATCTGAAAGTAAAATAACATACAAAAGTTGGTTAGGTCACTGTGACCTTAAGAAATGAAAGTTGTGGTCTCTTATCTGGCTTTTAAGCCTTGTATGTCAAATTTATCTCAAAGTGAAATGTCAAAAAAAGGCATGCTAGCTGTGAGATCCCGTGGCTCAGTGGTAAGGGCACTGCCTCCAATACCAGGAAGTTGTAGGCTTAGCTTTAGGTCTTGAACATCAGACCTCATCTGAAATGCCTTCAAGATTGGGAGATCATGGGTTCAAATCCTGAGCAGGGGTCTCCACAAACAAATACTAAAGAAAAATTGGGGAACTTTTCCATCTGCCACCGTCCCAACCACCCCTTTCAGTAAACTGTTCTTTAAAGAAATTTTGTAAACAATATATGTCTGAAGAACCTCCATGAAAGATCTGTGAAAAAAACACAACTTACTAAATCTAACCTGTTATGTGAATGTTCTTTAAACCTTGAAAAGACATTTTGTAACAAATTATTTATATATTCATTAAGTTAGTAACTTGATAGTCAAAGATCTCTCCATCACTCCACATGGTTAGCCTTTTAAACTGCTCATTCAGTTCCTCAGTAAGGTGGGGCAGGCCTGTGGATGTAGTTCAGGACTTTAAGTATGACTTACTTTGAGTTATAAAACTGAACAAAACTTCAGTGCTAGAGAATGGTACCGTAATTCATAGCAGTCGTGAGGAGAACGGATCTCACATACAGGCTCACTAGTCTGTGCCACCTTAATGAAGAGCTGGATGTGGTTTGAGTGGGTTGAAACAAGTTCTGTGTTTTATTGACTCCTGGTGAGTTAAGACTGCCAGCCTCACAGCGCCAGCTCTAAAACAAAGAAGTGAATTTTGAAAAGCACCAATTCGTCACCATTCCTTTAAGAGGTGAAAGCTTTCTACAGTTATTTTCATTGGGCTGTTGAAATGCATCGACTAAAAATGTGCACAGGAAAGTATTTACCTGTCAAATGAGAAATTAATCATTTCCTAATGAGCCTCTGAAACCTCTCTTCTGAACAGAGACTCACTTTATTTATTTTTTTACTGCTTGTTTAAAATAAAACATTTGAACCAAATGTACAGAAAGATTAAAAAATGTTTTGTCCTATTAAAGAAGGACAGGAAAGAGGAGTGAAAGTGGACAAAAGTGAATCACTCAGCAGTTTGGAGGAGGCTCCAAGTCCCTGTACTGGAGGCAGGGGGCAACCATGCTTGTTGCCCCACTCTGATCTCCACTCTGCCCCAGTGAACTCATTTGTACACATCTGGACAGGACACATACACACACACACACACACAGCCCAGCACATAACCGTCTGGGCTACACATTTAAGCTTGAGCACTTGTAGGCTAAAGGGGAACCGGATAATATCCCAGTGCATTGCTCAACATATTTATAAGGATTTATTGTAATTTTGTAATAGCAATTCCTAACATGGTACCGAGTGTTAATTGGCGTGCTATAAATGGCATCAAGGCAAACAAGAGGCCATGTTGGAAAAGCTAGAAAGCTAATATATTAACCCTTGTTTCTTAGAACTAAATCAATATTAGAACCTTAGTTGAGCTCACCACAATGGTTTAAAACCAATGTTCATTCAGTACAGTACTTTTCAGACTGCAGTAGGGGGTTATTATGGTAGTGAAGTAAAGTGGCCCCTTGTAGTCATGTGTGAATACCACAGCACACACTGTGAACAATGTGAAATTCTTTTTGCATTTAACCCATTCACCAAGTGGAGTGCTTGGCTACCAACAGTGGTGCCTCTAGCAGTCTTGGGATTCAAACATACGTATTGCTTTCTGATCCCTAACCACCATGCCACCAGCCGTAAAGACAATTTTTGTAACATAAGAGCTACTGAATATTACTATTTCTGTGTGTACATCACTTATTACTTACCAATATTACTTTAGTCATCCTCCTTTAAAGCATGTACAAAACTCACAGTGAAGGCTATCAGACTT
>JBBKCR010147831.1:0-18809 GCA_037577295.1 Ladigesia roloffi
CAAGCACACAAACCCACACACTCACACACACTCACACACACTCACTCACACTCACTCACACACACACACTCACACACACACAATACTTTTACTGACAAAGCCAATTGTTGCAGGAGTATAAGTAGAGATAAATGCAAACTCTAAACAAGGGCAAAGTGACCTGCATACTTTCTCAGGGAAGTAATCCTACCAGAAAAAAGTGATGCACTGAAATTGCATAATTCAAAGGGGAAAATATTGAACACAGTATTCAAATATTTTACAGTTAATCAAATATACCACAGTTGCCAAAACTTAACTGAAAAATGAAAGTGTATTGGTTGAGTTTATTAATGGAAATGATCCTGCTCTTAGAATTAAGGAAGAATGGTCACCATCAGTCTTAGAAATGTCTTAGATTCCAAACTGCGAGTGTTACGCTGTTCTAATTGCTTATCTGGTAAGACCTTATCTTTGCAGACCCCCTCCCCACACGGTGCATGGTTAAAGAATTCCAGGGCTGCCTGGTAGAACTTGTTAAGTTTTCTTTTTTGCTGCAGGTGTCACTTTCTTGAACATTCCGCCAGGTCAAGCCGAGGCACTGTGATGGGTGTGTGATTTGTTGGTGCCCCTCCATGACTGAATTACTTCTACCCTGAGGGTACAGATTCTGTTTGCGGCAATTTCTAAACTCCACCCATCATCCTTCTTTCACTAGGGGGGTTTACTTTTACAGACACTCCTGTATAAATTACATCAAGCCATTATCAGGGTTGTAAATCACCAACCTCACAATGATCTACTCTGATAAGAAATGATTCATGTACCGTGAAACATTAGATCTGACCAATATATCACAAAAAAGAAATCACAAAAGTTTCCTTGGCTGATAAATGAGCTAAAGCCAAATCAAGTATAATTTTAATTAATGTAATTTTATGCTGAAACTTTAAATGTTCATTTATTTTACTGTAAAGAAAATCCATGCAGTAGTCTACTGTATTTTTTAGCAGTAAGTGGCTTTTTAAAATAAAAAAGAAGTGAGATTTTTGTCAAAAAAAGTGAAATTTTTAGCAGTAGCTAGCTTTCGGAAAAAAAAAGAAGAAAGGAATGTGTGATTTTATAGTAATTAACTGTTGTGTGTAAAGCATTTTGGGAAAGTGGCCATGCATCATGTGTTGTTGTTGTGGTGTTCTGGATATTTCCTTTTTAGTTATTATTGAGAAGTTGCTTTTTTTGACGGGTTGAAAATGTGATATTTGCTTGTCAATTTCACACAATATTTGTTCTTGTGTTAAATAATTACAAACGAAATGCATTTTTAATGCTTTAGTGTTTTCACATGATGGTGTTTAGTGTTTTACTAACTGGTATATCATTAACAGTATAGTTTAAAAATGGATTACTGTCATTTCTAATGTAATTTCAGTAGCTATTGTAATAATGAAGTGGTGTGACTTTATTAAAATTTCTGGTGACACAAAAATCACTCTTGCGAAGCAGCATCAAGCAGTAGTCAGCAAATCTGAACAGGAGTGTCTGAAACATTATTAATGTGTGGGGTCTCCACTTCCCAAAGCATACCTGTCCATCCCTGCAATCTTTTTAAAAGCTGAGTGTGTCTTTTCAACTGTAGGAAACAAAGTTATTACCCAGAGGTCTCAGCTGCTCCCAGAAATCATAAATATGCTTTTTTGTCCAAGAAGTATGACTGTGTCCCCATATAGGCTGTATAGATATAACCATCTCAGGTCCAGAGCTCTGGATCAAACTTTAAGAAAAATCTGGTCACTGTTCTTTGAACACTTGAGCAGTGTACTAATCTGATTCATGGTTTGCACTCATTTTTACTTAAAATAGATGAAGAAAAGATTTTTTTTATTATTGTTGATTGATATGTTTATGTTTTTAACTTCAACTTGTTCATGCACAGTTATAAGTTTGGATGAAATTTTTGAGAATCATTCAAGAGAAGCCAGTTATTTGAGTTTGTAGTAAAAATTTTAAATCGATGCCAATTGTTCTGTCCAATTGCTATTGCATATGATAATTCAAGTTTAATAATGAATAATTAAAAAGAAAAATTTAGTGATCAGTTCATCTCGACTTACCAACATTGCGTATCGTCTTGTGAGCAGAGCCGAGTGCCTGGTTACACCTCTATTAATGAGATGTATATTAATGGTGTATTTACAATTCTACAGCTGAGTATTATAACTGTATAATACAGTATGAATACTGTAAAACAGAAAAATACTGGAGAAAGTTATGCTGTACACTACAGTTACTTTTACAGATTTCAGTTTTCACACTGCACTCCTAGTGGTTTTGGTTATCACTCTAAAGCCCCCTTTTCCTCTGTTTTGTGTTGAAAATCTTTAAAACCTGAATCCTGAGAGAAAACCCTTATAACAGTACTTTTGGTTCAGTTGAACAGGACAGTGCCTGGAGAACAATGTTGCATTTGGACCTCCTTATTTTCTAACCGGCTTTTTTTACTCTACACACTTTACTTCTTTATCTCTCACTAAGGGCTTTCTTAAGGCCAGAAAACACACACACACACTCAACCTTTTACAGAAGACCACAGACATTCTCTTCTCCCTCCCTCCCTCCCTCCCTCCCTCCCTCCCTCTCTCTCTCTCAATCTTTCTCTCTCTCTCTCTTGCTGCCATGAAAGCATCGCACATAAAAAAGAAATGATGTGATAGTTTAACCCCAATGAGGTGCTTTCCCCATAAATGGCTGTGCTCATACAGTTCTTGGAGAACATCTAGGTTAGATAAAGCATTTATCACTGAAATTGTTTATGGTTGTCCCTCCTTTTGTAGGAGGACATTGATTTTAACGAACTAAGCTAAGATACAGCAAAAATAACTGCTTCAACAGGCTCAGTGTCTGCTTTTAATCTGTTTTCTTTTTAATCTCTTCCACAAGTTTTGTGGTTTGGAAGTCTTTGGTCTGCTTCTGAAGCTTTTTTCTTCACTATTCTTATTCATTCTCTCTCTCTCTCTCCCTCTCTTTTCTTGTGCCTGTTGTATACAATGGGAAGGGCAATAGGGGACGTAAGATGTATAGTCACTGTCATAATATTTCTTATCCGAGCATCTGTCCTCTTCTCACTGATTTATAGCTTGGCCTGCTCTTTACATTGCATGAGTAATCAGGAATGAATGGTCCTATAGAATTTTTGAAAAAATTAGGTTTCCATTTGACGACAAAACCGTGATGCTGATTTAATATTAGTACAAGCCTGCACTCTTACTCTTACAAGTCTCTTCAGAAACTGTGCATGACTACAGGTTGCTCGTGTGATTAGACCTGTAGTTTAAGGCTGTTGTTTCTCAGATCAAGTCAGGGCTCTTCTTTAAATCTATAAAATCTGTTTTCATGTTGCAGTTGAAAGGGTTAGGGTGGGATGTTTGGTTGCTTCCCATGTGTATTATAATGCAGTGTTTTAACATGCCACCCAGGCTCTGTTGGATATTTCTACAGTTTCTTCATGAATATGAATCTCACCAGATCGCCAGGACAGTTTAGTTTGTGGAAATTTCGATAGCTTTGGAAGATATCCTCAAAATCACACACATACACACACACACACTCTCTCTCCTTATGTTTCTATTTTTTCTCATTCTTTCAGTACCATTAAATGCTCTGCTGCTTAAATTCCTACATTTATGCATTTTCAACAAGCATTAGACCCTCTCACACGTTGTCTCTGTTATTACTTATTTTTTAAATACTAAACACCACAAGTCATTATATTTGTAGTACCAAACATACTAAAAGTAGTAGCTTTTCTTAAAAAAAGGTGGTTGTCTATGTTTTCTAAGCTACTCCTCCAGCTTGTTGTTGTGAAATGAAAGACAACGTTTAAATTGTACAAAGGAGATGGAAAAAACAGGAGTGGTAAAAAAAAGCTAACATTCTTCAACAGCTGATTTATTATAGTTTTATAGGCCCTCCTTTGGAAGAAGAGAGAGAATATAGGATTCCTGAGGAGAAAACAGGGGCTTTACTGAGGGATGAGACTGAGCGGCTGCTAATAAAATGCTCTGATGCTCCAGAAGGCAGAAAAGAGCCGGATACTTGTCATTCTTCTTTCATTGATTGTGATAATGAAGTTTTTCCACCCTAAGCGGCTTCTGGAGATGCTCTTTAGTCAGGAGGGAACAGTGTTGGAGAGGAGAGGAATGGTGGAGAGCAAAGGGTTTTCTTTTGTATTAACAAATGGTCCAAGCTCTGCAGTGAAAAAAAAGATAAACACAGAAACATGCCTTACATCAAAGCACATATCATTTAGGTGGGATTTTCACTGTAAAAATATTAAGGGGAACAGGCCAAAATTATAACACCGCATTCATAAGAGCACATGAGTCTTTCGTGACATCTGACCTAAAACTACTTGCATAATTTAAAACAACATATGATTGCAAGAAATATCACTCCAATTTGTGTCAAATTACATCAGAATTGACGATGGCAGCATCTTTTTAACCTGATACTAGCCTTCTTAAATGTTTACATACAAATACTGCCTTTCTGTGTAGTGTTACCACAAATTTTGTGTGTCAAATTTAGTTCACAATATTTAATGTTTTAAGATTTCACTCCGAGTTTTTTGAACCACATCATTTGTCCCTTTAGGAAGGTTTCATGTGGTGTGAACAGCACGTGGTTTAAAAGTGGTGTAAAATTTGGTGACTGAGAGAAGAATGACTTCATCGGTACTCCCTCAGATGAATAACTTTTGAACGCTCTTAGAAATGGAAAAAAAAGCGCATGGCACCAATAATGCATTGTAACATCCTGCTGCGATGTGTCATTACATGTTCCCCTGTCATTTAAAATCCCACTGTTTTTCCATCCGCCTTTATCTTCCCCTCCTTCCTCTTTCCCTCTGTCTGCTCAGTGGAGCTGAAGCTATATTGAGTCTGTTGCCAAATGGAATGATGTAACTTCAGCACACCTTAGCTATGAACAGGTGCACGCCCTTCAGAGGAGCTGGTGGAAATTATCACAGCAAAAAGACAAGAGTTTGTTTTCTGTGAGTTTCTCTATTGTCACGATGAAACACAATGTACTTAAAATATTCTTACCTCGTCCTTAATTTATACACCAAACACAAACACACACCAAAAACACACATGATTTAAGGTATTAGTGTGAATCCCCTTAATCCTAAATATATGGCATTTTCTTCAGGAGGCTCAGTTATTTAAGGGGCAAACTTTAAAAATAAGGGAACATTTCAGTAGTTTTACCCCTTAATCAGCCTTAATCTGTGCACTTTTCCACTTAATTTTCCTTACTTTACTGGAAATTAAGGTAAAAATTAAGGTTATATTAAGGGGTAAAATTAAGGGGTTTGGTTTCGTAGTGTGTACTCGCTATAATTTGTCACATCTAGGACACGACATGTATGAGACATGGGATTCATTAAACTTTTGTGTGATTTAGTGTGCTAAGGTCCAGCTACTG
The DNA here is from genome assembly GCA_037577295.1 of Ladigesia roloffi. NCBI lineage: Eukaryota > Metazoa > Chordata > Actinopteri > Characiformes > Alestidae > Ladigesia > Ladigesia roloffi. The sequence continues at coordinate 5,464 of JBBKCR010147831.1, forward strand.
TGACAGGTTACATAATTAAAGTGAAATAAATGTTATAAAAGTAATTAATATCATTACTTACAGTACCCATTCACACTCTGAAACCAAACATTAAACTGTAAACACTGTGTAAAAGTTTCATAAATACCTAGCATGAATTTTACACGTAATTACATGTGATGCTCTTACTGTATTATACAATTATGTATATGTACTCACACTGTATTGAGGGCCCACAACAGTCCAAGTTCCTCAATTTTGCTGTATTACATAGTAGGCCTTAAAATATAACAATGTTTAAATTAGAATCAGAAAGAATTTGGGAAATTGCTTATGTTACGACTCCACCGTCACAAAGAGATATAAAACCTGTATAAATGTAAAGTTCAATTTACAGTCAAATGAAATTTCAGAAGATTTCTCCGTACTCTGCTCTGTGCAGTATATTCAACATGCTCGGGGTCAATATGAGTTTGACGACTGGAGCCTATCCCAGCAGCTACGGGCGAAGGCGGGGTTAACCCTGGACAGCACATCGCAGGGCCACACACTCACACACATTCGCACTCACAGTCAAACCTAGGGGCAATTTAGTGTGCTCAATTAACCTGTCCCCTGTTTTTTGGTGGTGAGAGGAAACCGGAGCTCCCGGAGGAAACCCACGCGGTCACGGGGAGCACATGCAAACTCCACACAGAAAGACCCTGGGCCTGACCCGGAAGTCGAACCCAGGACACTCTTTAAAATGTTTACATTAATTTTAGATTTTTGGATTTTTTAATTTGATTTTTTTAACCAAAGCATGTTTTGCCACTAATGAGTTGTCTAAATACACAAATTAGTGAAAAGCTCAGTAGACAGAAACAAGAATAAATGTCAGTGTGACAAATTTACTTTTGATTTAATTGACCCATGATTTCTAGAATTAAAAAAATTCTGGAATTTACTTTTTTTATTTCCAGGTCATATATGGTCTTCGAGTTTTGGACACCTCTATAGCTGTGTGCCTGTTTCAAATTGTAGATAAAAGTTAAAGGTCCTATCAGATGGCGTAAAGAACAAATGAAAAACAAAATGCAAAAGACACTTACTGTAGTCATGATCACTGGATTTATCTTGCAAAAGAGATATGTCTCTCAGTAACTATTTGCCCCAAATATATACATTTGTGAACTTTACTCCTGCAAAAATTATTTTGCATGGCCAGAAATGAGTCATTTGCATTTGGTGTGTGTGTGTGTGTGTGTGTGTGTGTATGTGTGTTAAGAACATTGCTACAGTATTGTGAGGAACAGTTTTGGAAGATATTGCTAAGCTAGTTTATAAAATGTAGCAAAGTAGTACTTAAAATAAAACACAGTCACTTTGATTATACTGCCATGGCTGTGGCTATTTGTTTTAAACCATTATTATAATTGTAGATGATTTTGCCAGTAAAACAGAATGACCGCATGGTTAAAGTTTCAGGAAAGTCTATAAAATTTAAGCACCTATGCGTTTATGTGGTGTTCAGAAGAAAGCAGGGTTTCTGATGGGTGTTAGGCTGGAATGAGAGCAGCAAGGCATTTTCCCCTCCAGGATTCAGACCCTGCAGACACGCATTCCCATGATAGTATTCTTATGATGGCATTCTGAGATGTGTGACAGGGGCAGGCCTCAGCTTAGTCTGCGACCTTTAGCAATCAGCTGAAGCTCACCTGCACATTCCCTCCCTCTCTCTCCCCCCGCTTCTTAAAATAGAGAGTTCAGCATTCATCTCCTGGTCTACAGACCCCATATTCCTCACAATTTCTCTGTTTAAAGGTGTTTCTTACCAGTTTTAATTTCTCTTTCACATTCTCTTATCCGACTCTGAAAATAGAACACAAAAACTTCGTACTGACCTTTGAAACACTTTTCTTAGCTATTAAATACGACGGTCTTACCTGTCCTGCTCACCTGTTCTCCACAACCCTTCTGGGCAAGCGAAAATGAAGCAGGTAATCATAAATCATGCCATTAAGATGATGTCATGGAGAGGATTGAAAGAGTGAAAGTAAGATTGTAAATCTAAACCAGTACTTAAAAAACTCAGAACTTTCAGCGTGCCTCATGCATGTGTGGCCTTCAAGAAACTGAGATGTTTGAGCTTTTCTAAAAATCCAAAAGCTGATCTCCCAACTGTGGTTCATGTAACCATTTAGTTTTTCTCGGTATAAGGCCTTTTCCAATTCTGCTGTGGGTCAGGAGAAGTTCAGCTGCTCAGTTTTGAACCCCCAGGAAGGACTCAAGAGTGATCTCAACACAGATACACAGCTGGTCCACATGCCAGATCACATCTGTTAAACCTCTATTTTACAGTCTGTTTACCATATCTATTTTATGCATCTCTTTCATGTTATGACCAGCATCTCACCAGAGAAGGCCTCAGGTAGGAGGCCTCAGGTAGGTGACCTGAGGTGTTTGCTCAATATCAAGCTCTGGATCCCTTATTGTCTCCACAGAGATGGTATCTTGATGCTGGCAGGTTCCTCTCAATTTTTTTACCTCAGCAAAGCTATGGTCATTAAACAAACCTTCCAGATCCAGTGTCCCCTAAGAATCTGGATTGGTCCCACTTCAGATTTGTAGTCATTTTTTGTAGTCAGTTGAGAGTCAAGATTTAGGGACTCAAAATATATATCCTGTAGACAACAAGACGTTCGAAATACGATACTAGGTTCTGGACAGTTTTCCAGTCCTCAACAGTTTTCCAAAAGAACTTTATCCTACTTAGAAAATGTTCATGTCCATGTATATACAACAGCGAGGGCGGTCCAATATGACTGTTATATCCAATGTTTTATAGTGATGGAAGTTGTTTAGCTTGTGTATACAGTAAAGAACTGTATATTTAGAGTGTAGTGTATACATTGAGCCTGCACATGCTCTCCACATTTACGACCACACTGCCTAGTTTGAAGCCTTGAGAAAGACTTTTTATAACGTGTACATTACACTGACATATACCCAGAACACTAAATTAAGTATTTATACTTTAGTGCTTTATTAATATAGACTTGAAGTGAATGAAAATGTTTTTTGGATAAATATAGAAAGTACAACAAAAATATTTCATTGTTAGTAGTTCCTTTAATTAGATACTACAGTCTCTGTTGTACAGTGGGTCAGTACTTTACTATTGGAAGGGAATGTAAATGATAATTTATCAGGAGCGAGACTTGTGGCTTACATATCCTTATTTTAAATGTAAATCGATTTCTGCCACATGTTTGCATTCTTATCAAAAGATCAAAAAGCCCTTATACTTTCCATGTGACTGCACGTATAGGAGCACGAGTACATGGCTTCTGAAGTATTTTCACATATTTCACATAGTTAGGTATTAGTGGTTACTGAATAATTTGTAATAGTTACTGGACAATAAGCCTTATGATTTACGACAGTATGCTTTGGGTGGTTAACATCTGCACCAAATATTATGGAAGTATCCTTCCTTGTTTTACAGTCTATTTGTTTTGGTCCTATGTCCCTGAGTGAGATAACATTTAAGGGTAATTACCTAAGCTTAGGAGTGCATCACCTTTGGTTAAAGAGAAATGTATTTGTTACTAGTTAACTGTGCTAAATGGTTCATTGCACTGCTTCAGAGGTGGAAGGTCTCCTTCCCCATAATCCTTTAAAGCCTCATTGGACCTCTACCTTCACAAGGGCCATTGGGGTTTAGTGCTTCTCTACAGAGAGTGCTTAATTTTTTTGCTTCTCTCGAATGGTTAACAAGTAGACCCTCTTTATTGTGGCCTTGAGATTTAGCAATAGTCCAACAGGTTCTTGTGTTATTAAAATATTCCCTTTGGGTTTTGTTCAGTGCTCTGGTCCGTGTCTGACACCCTGCATGAGCTTTGAGGTCACAGTTATTCTCCGGTGCTGAGTGGTGTTCTCCTGTAGCATTGATGAAGGACGGCTCTCGCAGCGGGTGGCCTGTTCAGCTCCATTTCCTGAGGTCACCATCAGAGACCACAGAGTCCAGCTGTGTGCTTCGCTGCTTGCAGACATCTAAGCAATGAGTGTTTCCATACACCATACAGAGGCACATATGTATAACTAGAAACTGCTGTTATTGCTGTGTTGGTATATGTAAATGACAGCATTGTATGTAGTGTAAACAATTAAAATGCCATGGAAAAGGCTGGACCCCACTTGTTTCAAAGTCTGTTTTGCTTAAATGTAAATTTCACTGCTTGTGCCCTTTCAGCATGAGCACATTTGTACACCATACAACAGGCCTCTGCTGACATCTCGTAAAGTCTCATGATTAAGTTGTGAGAACTGACTTCTGAGGGTCACATGTTGTCATGGAGTTGGGGTGTGTGGACAGGCCCTCCAGTAGTAGCTATAGGTCAGTGGCTCTTATTGGTTACTTTTCTGCCGCTTTTCAGTTCTTAACTCGTCCTTTAAAGAAACAAAAGATACAAAGAAGTTCTGCATATTCTGCACTAACGAGATAATAGAGTCAAATGAGGGAGATTTTTATTGAGGCACTCTTGGGCCTCGCTTGAACAAATATTTGTAATTGCTTTGTATGCTACTTGCAATTATAGGATTATCCCACCCAAAATCCATAATTTGGCTGCAGGACACACCCAGTGAGATGAGATGGTTGAAGATTTAGGGCTATAGTTAATTACCTAATTATGTAGACGTTACAAGAAAATAGGCAGAATTTTTTCAAAAATCCACGTCTCCTACGCCACACCCCATGCTTTCTCAGTTTCCATTAAACTGAGATTGAGCACTTCATCCCCACTTTGTTACATCTGTTCTGTTTTTTTTCTCTACTAATAATTTACACCTGTGCCTGGTTTCCTTTTTCCCTATTTAAGTCCAGCTTGACCTGCTTATCTTTGTCTGTTCCCCATTGTGTCTGAGTGGCATTTGTGTTTGTTCCTGTGTTGATGCCTGTTGAATTTGTCTGATCAACAAATTGGTACATCTGGCTCATGTTTTTCCCTCCTTAAGATGATCTAGTACATAGCCGTGCTGCAACTCTGCATGTAGCATTCGAATGCCTAGCCACCTGTTTGAGCCACAGGATGTTTGGTTGGACTTTCTGCTGTCGGATGTGTATTTTGAAGTTGTATTGAGCTAGTGCTGAAAAATCACCACTTTTGCTATTTGTTTTCCTCCTTTCTGGATAAACATACAAATAGATGCTCCTGCACGAGTTTTTTTTCTCCACTTGCCAGCCACATACATATTTTGATACATTGCCAGTGATGTATAAGTCAGTTGTTAGTATGTAATCTTTTTTTATTGACTGTACCATAAATAAATGTTCATGATGTAAATTTGGTTGCAAGCAATGGGAGTTTAATCTAATGGTCTTACTCTCTAGTAGCAGATGTTTCAGGCTACAGAGAGATTGGTGACCTGGCCTGGGCTACTGGCTTAAATCTTTGTCTTTGGAAATAATGAATCGGTGCTTTTTATTTGAAAGCACATGGTATACTACTTCATCTGAATTTCATCTGAATTTCCTGATGAATGAAACTTACATTTCTTTCAAAATATGTTTGTACTTAATATACTCGCTCACCATAAATTTCTTATTCCCTTGTTAAGTTTTGTTTCTGACAGTGATGATACACATGGACTGTTTTTATTATCACATATTCTGACTGCAAAAAAAGTAACTTTGAAGCCAGTATATGCATGTGCAGGTGTTGGTTTAATTGATACCAGACTAGTCTGGAACATGCCAGAAAGTTTTATCGTGACAAGAACCATATGCACCATAAATGTACTTGAACCCACTAAAGCCTTAAATGGTAGTTTTGGACCGTAGTTGTTTCCCATTATCGTAAATCATCAGGGCTTTTCTCCTCCAGTGTTAGAAACACATTTCGACTCAGATTAAATGGACCATATTAAAATGTATGCTCAGCTTTCAACTGCCTGTCACACTGTTCTTTTAACAAAGCTGTCCGATTTTTTTTTAGCAGGCATCTCCATGGATGTGTTGAATATGTTTGTCTTTGATAGACCATTCACATTGAAAACGCTTGTTTCAGTGTGTAATTGTAGCAGTTCATCATGTGCCCAACTACAATATTAATAGCACCACATGAAAAAGATCAATTATTACACGATAACGCGATTTCTCAATGTAGGTTTCAGCAGATGGAAAATTTCACCATCCAAGACAAGTAATATTTACATGGCAACATATAGGGTATTCAGAGATTGCTAATGTTTCTATAAAAGTCAGCACCCCGTCCTCATCTTAGTGATCTTTATATCTTTTCACATACACTCTCCATAGTCTTGGTCATCCTCTTCCTTGACATTTGCCTGCGATATTGCTATGGCTTTCAAGTGCTCCCTTCACACTGGCCAGCCAAGTTCTTTAGTGCATACATCGGCCCTGTTCGAGGAGCCACTGTAAGGGATAAATGAAGGGTAGGCCCCAACCCATCATAGATTTCAGTGGCTTATCTCTCCCACCCTAGTTCCCCCTTTTACATTTGGGGGTAATGTGGTGTGAAGAAAGATATTTATAACTTATAACCACAGATATTGATATCTGCTGCTGTGTCATTTTTACTCTGTATGTCTCTCTCATTCCCTCTCTTGTCGTCTTTCTGTCTGTATTTGTGCACCTGATGCTCTCCTGGTGACAGCTGTTTTTATGAGATGACAGCATTAGAAACAGTGTCTCCTTATGTTAGTTGATATTTCTTTATATTTGTCACTAGGACTATACCAGATCATCCCGCAAACACCCAGCTTATTTTAATGCCACACGCTTCTTTTGTGACAACTGTGTGCTATGTTTGTGTAGTGTTTATATAAGTTTGGATACAAATAAACTGCTTTATATAAACCATAATTTTAGAGAACAAGAGGTGAGGCACTATCACTACAATGGCTAAGATCTATCTGATTCTTCCTATTATATTCTCTTGTGTTCTGTTGTATTGTATGGTATTGTATTCTGTTCTATTCTAAATGTACAATATGTCAACAGTAGGCTAGGGTTGCCAAGCAACATAAAGATCAATGATTCCTTTAGCAGAAAGGAATTCTTATGGTGCACTTAACAGTATTCAGTTGTGTGTCCAGCTACATGAGTACATGAAGTATTTTGTAACAGCTTTGATATAGCCAATCAGATTTCAGAATTGAAACTATAGATTTAATGCGATTTCATAAACTTTACACTAACGACTAAATCTCGGAGGGGGGGCCTGTGGGATGAGACCTGTTCACGCGGGTAGTCGGACAGACAAAGTGGGTGCGAGTGTCGCAGCAGAGCTTTGTGATCACATTTGTCATCATCACCTCAATTGCATTATGTGAACATGTCGTGGCATGAATAACTGAAATGTTTGTATTCTGCTTAAGTTACCATTTCACAAGAGTGAGGTTTTTGTACTACTGCAGTAGTGGCAGTCTCTTTTAGTGGAGATTGACCTTCTATAGTTACAGACCTCAAACACTCACATACCAGGTAGATTAAGGAGATGGGGAATAGGCCTGAAGCCCTGTTTAGGGAAGGTTACAAGGGGAGGGTTTTGGCACTTTTTCGGGTTCAGGGGGTGGAATCTGAGGGTCTGATCTTGTCTGTAAACAAGGTGTGTGAGTCTGGAATCTGGGGGTCTGATCTTGTCTGTAAACTAGGTGTGTGAGGGAGGGAGGTGACAGATGTGGGCTGTGAACAAGAGAGGAATTTGGAAGTGAATAAAGGCAGACAGTGAGAGATAGATGATTGCTGTTACCAGTCAGAAGGTTGTGATTCCAAATACTCTCACGAAACTGATGCCAAGACATGTTTGTAAAGGTTTATCTGTTTTCCTTGAGACTTTCTGTCCATGCATATACAATGTCAGCACACACCCCTTAGTTTGTAGAAAAATCCTGTGAATTGACATGCTTTGCAGACTCCAAATACATTTGCAGCACCTCAGGGTATCACTGGATACTAACTGAACACACACATACCCACGGAGTCTGGCCTAAAGCTGAGAAAGTGAACAGAGCAATTAGAACTATTGTTGCTTCACGTTTGAATATGAAGAACTGAGGAATAGCCTTTTTTCAAATCTTAACTAATGTATATTTGCTTAAATATACTCCAAAACTTCACAGGCTAAGTATAATTCAAGTTATAATACCAGGTAATTATTGCTAATTTTAGGAAGTTATTGTTTATCTCCTGTTTTGTTGCAGGTCGAATATGACGCGTGAAATCTTTTCTATCATCCCTATGTTGTGTGTTTGGTTTCAGCTGAGCATATTTTTGTGGGACAACCACTGGCAGGCTGAACATTTTCAGTCTGAAACATATTTATTGCTGTCCTGTAAGCCTAACTGAGTGGTTCCTTTCTTTGCCAAGATATGGAGTACATGCACACTGAGATAAATATACATCAACAGGGTGTATTTTAGGGGCTCTGCTTTCTTCTGCATGACTCAGGATCTGAATATAGCATGTCTGCACCAGAGGAGCTGTTTTGCTGTGGTGCAACTTTACAAGTGCTGGCTGTACAATCAAGACATGTTTTTAATACTTTTTATATAATGTTTATTTTATCAGGCAAGACTTTAAGAATATTTATTTATTACGATGATGGCCTGGCAAGTGGCTGTAGCATTTGTAGCAAGTTAAAAAAAGAATGAAAAACTGTCAGATTTTTGAGGGGTTCTTTTGCAACCTGATGTATAAATTGTATCCTCATAAGCATATAATGGCAGTGCAGTCAATTGTAAGAAAGAAAGTAAGAAATCTTTATTCAATTTCATTGAAAGGGAGCAGGTGTGAAAGAAAAAAAATTCTATATAGAAAAGCAAGTTTTGCGTTAGCCTTTGACTGCAACATGATTACATAAGAATCACAATTTAAGTTCCCAGGGATGCCGCAGACATTCGGTTGTCCATAAGAGACACAATTGGCTTTTCTCTTTTCATATGTGTCAGATGACCCTCCTGCTCCCACATCACTAATATTATTATTATTATTAATAATATTAATATTATTTGGTTATTGTTATCACTACTACTACTACTACTAATAATAATAATAATAATAATAGTAGTAATAATAATAGTTATAATAATGCATTTTATTTATAATGTGTCTTTCATGTCCCCCTAGGAAGCCATACAATCATTGTTAAAATATGAATACAGTAAAATACAGTAAGAAATCATATAGAAGCATGAACTAACAATATCAAAAACCCCACAATAAAACAAGTTAGGCATAATACATGTATAAACAAGCTAATTGTACTGTGTGTAAGATAAGGATGATCTTCTCCACCGATAGGAGATTCAGGATGTTGTGTGACTAGCCAATGTGAAAAGATGAGGTTTGTGTTGAGTTTTGAATGTCGAAAGTGAAGAAGGGAGAGAATTCCAGAGGTTAATGCCTGTCACACGGAAAGCCCTGTAAACCATAGTGTGCAGATGGACGGAGAGGAAATAGGTATCAGTGGAATGTAACTTATGTGTGAGTTGGTATGGAGTAAGGATAGAGGAGAGATTGGCAGGTTCATGATTATGAGCTTTGAAGACCAACAGAATGATTCTGAATTGACTGCAGGATTAAATGGGCAGCCAGTGAAAAACAGGGGTGATATGATGCCTGGACTTGGTGTATGTGGGAAAACATGTTGCACAATTTTGTTCATATTGTAGCTTACTTAGATTCTTAGCTGATAGGACAAATAGTAGAATGTTAGAGTCTAACCGAGAGTTTATGAAGGCATGAATGAGAGTCTCTGCAGAAATTTGTGTAAGAGATCTACGTAGCTAAGAAATGTTTTTAAATGGAAAAAGCTGTTTTAGTGATGTCTTTAACATGGGAGTCAAAAGAAAGTCCATTATGACTCTATATTTTTTTCTAGAACTTCTGAAGTAGTTGTAGTGAAATACCTAGAAACACACAGGTGAAATACCTAGGAACACACATGATCTTTCTAAGTATCGTTGGTATAGCAGTCAGAGAAGCTTCTGTTTTATCATGATTGAGTTTAAGAAAGTTTGTGTCATCCAGGTGCTAATGGCAGTGAGGCAAGCTACCTGTTTGCTGGCATAATAAAGTTGTCAGGTAGTGTTCTCTCTCCAGCATGTTGAACCATCCAATTAAGTTGCATCTGACCTCCACCCCAGCAGTGGCTTTAAACACCTTCCACTGCTGGAACACCTCAGAAACTGACAGTATGCCATGAGTTGCCATGAGGAACATTAGAGTGTGTAAAAGGTGATTGTCATTCCTGGAGAGCATAAGATCCTGTCATACACACATCCTTCAATACATTTATCATCTCTGGAACTTTTCACTGGAAAGAATAACAAACAGACAGGTATTCAGGAATATGAAGACTTAGTCAACTTTCTAAACCTTGTCTTTATTGACAAGGACATATGCATAGATTCAGTCACACACACATTCATACAGTGAGAGGGGCTGATGGGTTGCTGAGTGATGTGGAGTTATTTGAAAAGGAGTGGTGGGATTTAGGCTTGGGCCCCATCGTATCATCATTAACTTTACATGCCTGAGACGCATAGGGGCCCAAGCCCAGCTCAGAGGAGATAACTGCACAGCAAGTCTAAACAATAAAGCCAAATCAGCTTCTGAACAAAAAATCCCATACCATCCTTTTTTTAAAGAAACCAGCAGAACGTGACCCAGAGATATGGCATTCAACTGTGAGTGGCTCCAAGTAATATTTCCATAGTTCATCATCTGTTTAATTGATGGGCAATGGGAAAAAATCAACATTTAAAACTACATTACATATTTGGTCACTATTAAGCTCCTTTGCACAACCATCTACTTCATAGTATTCTGCTCCTGTGCACATTCCTTCATTGTAATCACACAATTGATATTTGTTTCACATCTGCACACATTTTTTTTAATATATTTTTATTTATTTATTTTTCTTAAAATCTTTCTTTTTAATACTTATATATTTTAATGTTAGTCTTAATCTTTTATTTGATCTTACTTTTACTTATTTACTTTTTACTCTGCATTTGTTTGTGGACAGCAAACAAAGAATTTCATTGCAAAGGGAAATGCAATTTATTTTGTACACATGACCATAAATCTTTGAATCTTGAATCTTGAATCTTTATTAATAAACATAGTAGCACACGGATTCGAACAATTCCTCATGCTGATACATTTAACCATGCCCAATATGGACGCGTGCATCTGAACCTCTCTGTAGCCCAATTATAATGAGATAAGAGAGAACAAGTCAAAATCATTGATTCATGCTCTCCAGCTGTTTCCAAGAATACAGCTCTATTATCTTCTTTTCCAGAATGAAGGGGTAGTCTTAATGTGGCCATTAAGAAAAGTCAGTTGAACTTAACTGGAGCATCAAAGTGTGATGGAATGCAGTGGCCCTATGTTTTTGATGGATGCTGTTTGGCTCTTTTGTTTTCTACCTCCCTGCGGTATTCATTGTCACTCCAGCTTAGCCAAGGGAGGTGAGAGGTGTCTTAGAACAACAAGCAGAGGGTAGCTGTTGATTTTTCTCAGAAAAACAAAAAAAAGTTGTCTCTTTACTTTTTTTTACAGTTAGACATGTCACAATAACACATACTAGGCTTTTTAGCAGAGGGATCATAGGATTTTTCTACAGTCAGGTGCAAGTGTACCTTTGTAGAAACATGTACATAAACTGGCATACCAGTCCACTGGGACAAGAGAGAGAATGAGAGAAAGCGAATCTCACTTGAAAACCATTGGCTGCTGTGCCTCTTGTGCTTTCATTCCAGTTCTTGGAATGTTGTAATAACTTTGTACTTATTAATTTCAATAGCAGGTATCAGCAATAGGAATTAGAAAAGTATAAAAATATGGCTATACAGATATTTCCTTGTGGGTTCAACATGGTTGTAAAGCATTTCAAGCACTTTGGAACAATTAAAATGCCTTATCAAATATTTCAGAAGTTTGTATTCAAATCCAGGACAAACCCTCCCATTCAAACATTATGGTGCGAACTAGTATTGTAGCCTGACTTTCACACCTTTTCTCATACGTGAGTATTGAAACAGCTGGTGCCCATATCTTTCTCCATCAGGCTTGAGCTGCACAATCAAACCACCTGAAGTGCTTTGAGAAGCTCATCATGAAGCACATAAAACATAAACCTGCCTCACTAGTGTACTACTGTAGTGCGCGCATTGTCTCAGCTGTCACTCATGCATATAGATTAGGGGTGTGCAAAGCAGCCACTATTCGTATCTGTATTTGTATTTGTTAAAATGGAAATTAATTCGTATTTGTATTTGTATTAAAATTGTAGTAAAATTCAATAATGCAGGGCTCAACAACGTCAGCCCCCCGAATCTACTCCTGAACCTGAGCGTGTGAGGCAGGGTCCGGTGGAGGTGGAATATCTAAAAGTGAAAGTGATCAATCAGTTATACATGAACACACAACTGCACACAGTGTCTTAAATGCAAATATTTTTTTTAATATTTGTCAAAATACTGCCTTTCCAAAAAACTTATTCAGATTCGGCTACACCCCTAATATAGATACAAAGCACACTTCAAGTGAATGATGTTTATTGACATCAGTTTACCATTGTTCGGCACCATCATTCCCCAACATCTGATAGGTAAACGGAAACTGAACTTGACTGCTTCTCTTTGCAGCCAAGTTCCTTTATGTTCACATTGCAGAGACCCTCACATGGAGCCTCAACACCAGCTCCATTGCTAAGAATGTCCGACAGTGACAGCATCCTGGCCTGGTTTGGGAAAACACCCTACAGTGTGTAGAGAAGACAGCTGAACATATCTTGACTGTGTATATGGTTGAAATGATTATGAACTACTTGACTTGAAATTATGAATTCTGGTTCATTTATGACTGGCAAGTTTACAGTAGCATGAAAGGGCATAATCAACACTAGCCTTATGCTTTGCCAACACAAGGTTATTGATCCCCATGTTATGCATCTTATACAATTTCTGGTTCTCTAGTAAATCATGTCCAATAAGCTATTATAGTTTTCACAGTAAACCCATCCTTCATTTTTGTCTTGTCTGGCTGAAACTTCTTAACATACATGTTCTGCAGCTCTACTGGTGCTCTGGAAAACTGCAAATAAGTTAGAAATAAGAAATAATAATAAATATAACTACTTTGTGAAGACAATGCTTTCACAGATAAAAATCATAGCTTTTTGATTGTCCCAAACACTATGTGCCACCTAAAGCCAATTTAGTGCCGTCATGTTCAAAAACACCTTGCGGCAAAGATCTTTCAGTTTGAGACTAGAATATTGAGCCATGATTCACATGGCCAGTTGAGAAACAAATATTGATGCATGAAGGGAAAGAACATGCTTTCT
>JBBKCR010147843.1:0-18804 GCA_037577295.1 Ladigesia roloffi
ACAAACCCTGTCAAGGAAAAAAGCCTGAGGTTAATACACAAGTAAGGAAAAACAGTTAAGGTGGTAAGTGCCTGAGGGATATGTGTTAAATATTTAGGGAAAGATGTGTAAGAGATAAGCCTGAGGACTGGTTGGGTAAAGAGGTGAGTCTTCAGATGACACTTGAAGACAGCGAATTACTCCGCAGGTCTGTACTTTAGTTAATGCATGTGCATTTTCTTTGGTAATACGCTGTCATTTTCTTTGGTATAAGCTGCTAAATACAGTAATAATAAGTTAATTAACAGTAATAAAAACATTTAAGAGGGCTTTAAGAGGAACAAAACAAAAAACACGAGAACACTTGAGATGACCACGCAGGATATTCTGGACTGCCGCTGCGTCAAATGGCAGCAGCCAATCAGCAGCAAGGAGCAGCAAACATTCTCAGATTGGCTACTTTCAAACCTGCTGCCTCTGATTACAGCAGTATTTCACCATCGCTTTCTTGAAATTTTCTCCACAGCATCAAAAGACATATAGTTATATGAAAATGTCACTGAATTAACATAAAATTTTTTGTAAATTAAGAAATTATATAAATTATACATTGCCACGAAAAATGCTTTGTTTGGGCGTGGTTGCTAAGCATCACGCCCAAACATAAACAACCAAGCCTGAGGACAAGGGGACATAGTGGAGGTGGACCAGATGTCACAAAAGGAAAAAAAATGCAGAGATAATCAATATATACATGAAATAGTGAAGCAGCAATTTACATTTTGGTGCAGTAGCACATTCAACATTCAGGTGTTTTAAATATATATATATATATATTTCACTGTATTTACCAGTTTTCAATGTCAAAATCACATTCCAAATTGGAATTCTCAGTCATTTTCAGAAAACATTCAGAGGTCTCAGCACTGGCATTGAGTGTTTATTGAGTAATTATTCGAGCTGGCCTGTATTCTCATAATTTTTTTAAATAAATATTTATTGGTTTTCAAATTTGAGTCTGTGTCACGGATCGCCCCGCAAGGTAGAGGGAAAGGGAGGACGCACTCGGCTGGTGATACTTTGTTTAAAGGTTTGCAAAACACAAGACACACTAACGTACACGAGACCCGTGCTCCTCAAACAAACAAAAGAACAAAACAAGGCTGCGATCTCTCATGTCAAGCCGGGGATGAAAACCAAGGGTTATGGGATAACGGGAGGAACACAGGTCTGAAATAGTTAGAGATGCACGTTAGTCAAGATACAGAGCAGTACCTCTCCAAGGTTCAACATGAGAGGATAAGCAAGGAAGAAAGCTAAGATGCAAAGCTTCTACGAGTATAAAAACAAGCAAGCAAACTAACTAGTCCCTGTCACCAAGATCTCTACCAGAGTTGGTGCAGGAAAAGGGTTTACACAAACAAGTTACCAAACTAGATCACTGCCACCAAGTTCTTTAACTGAGTTGATGCAGTACAAGATACAAGAGGTGAGTAAACCAAGACTGACTCGTTTGAGAGACTGGATCGACCGGCTTAAATAAGAGGGGTAAACTAGACGCGGGTGAGATGCGGGGAAATGAGGAGCAGGTGAGTGCAATAGGAGGGGAGCGATACAAACCGAGGAGACACACAAGGAAGGGAGCAAGGGGACCTACAAAGGGTGGACAAACGTAAAGGGACGAAATGCAACGAAGGAGGGAAACCTAATATTCAGGGGACTGAGAACGGGACAGACGAGGTGGGGACACACCGTTACAGTCTGAGCAAAGGCAACAGTCATGTCTATTTTTTACTTTCACTTTCACTTTCACTTTCCCCCACAAATTAAGAAAGTAAACTTCATATATAGAGAATATTTCAAAACCAATTCATGTTCACCAAAGTGTTGTCCAATACAGACCTAAAATAACATTACATAAATAACATTTAATAAAGTAAATAAGAAAAACTAAATAGAAATAGAAAGAGAAATAAAACATCCCAGAGACATAAGCCCACTACTCTAATTAAGATCAGTATCATCTGTCAGTGTAACTCTCCTTAAAGTTAAAAGTATATTTGGAGCCTTTGTAAAAGATTGTGAATATATAAAACTCGGCAGCGAGGATTTACAGAGCCTTGGTGCCATAACTGCAAAAGCTGTGTCACCGCTGAGTCTGAGTCACGTGTGTGGGACGGATAAACAGACCTCACTGGAAGACGGAAGGTGTCTGGGGCTGGAGATCTACGATATAATAAATGTATTAAATAGCTGTACGCTGACAGTGTGTTGTTTGTTTATTTCAGCTGCCACACCTGCCGCACATTGGTGAGTGTTTGATGAAGAGGAGTCTGAGGCCTGTGGACCTGAGGGACATGAGTCTGGGTCAATTACAGGTCATCATGAATGACCTCCACTCACAGATTCAGGGTGAGTCCAGATCACAGACACAGTAAACCTTACCTGCAAGCCTTTACCTGCAAGCCTTGAAACAAAATGCAGCAGGTAAACAGAGAGTAAAGTGGCCCCTTATATTCACACATGAACACACCACAGCATACAATATAAGGTGAAATCCTTTCTCTGCATTTAATCCATTCACCAAGTGAAGCCTGACGCAGCCAGTAATGCAGCTGCTGGCGACCTCAGTGGTGTCACTAATATCCCAGGGATTTGAACCTACAACCCTCTGAGGGCAAACTCCCTAACCATCCGGAATGCTTCATGATTTTACATTTAACACAGTATAAAAGCCTTCTTATAAAAATCAAAGAACAAATCTTAAGGTAATGGAATGAAAATAGTGATTAAATTGAAAATGAACACTTACGTTATAAAAACATACCGATCAAAATATGAGAGCAGTACGTTTTTGTGTTTCCTGGACTAGAGACATTTTTATACTAGTAAACAACACTTTCAAGCTTCATTTATTCACTCAGTAATGGACCCACTTGGTCTGTCTTTTAAGACAAGCACCTTTGTTTATTTGTTTATTAGCGGGTGCTAGTTTCAGTTGTAAAATACGCTTCAGGTTCGGGCAAAGGTTTGGGATCTGAGCCCTGATGTGTCTCCAGGTCTGAACGAGGAACTGGTTCAGCTGCTGCTGATGAGGGACGAGCTGCACGTGGAGCAGGACGCCATGCTGGTGGACGTGGAGGACTTGACCAGGTCAGGGATCAGACCAAGATCTTTTCCACTTTCTGTATTTCTGTATTTATTTGTCTAGTTACTTATTTATTTCACAGTTCCCATATTTCTTCTGCATGTATTTGTTTACATACCTAGGTTTTTCTTTATTTAATTTGTATCGATTTATTTATTCATTTTCTTACTCTCCGTATTCCTTTATTTATTCTGTTTGTATGATTTTGCTTACCAGCCCATTTCCATATTTGTTTAATTACCTTGTATTTATTCATTACTTTGCCTACTTACTTACTTTCCATATTCTTTTATTTATTCAATGTTTATTCATTTATTGACTAATTTACTCAACAGTTTTCATAGTTCTTGATTTATTCTGTATGCAATTATTAAATAACTAACTGCATTTATTTACTTAGGTACTTAACAGTTGCCATGTATATTTATTTATTTATTAACTTACTTACTAACCAGTTTGCATATTTCTAAATTTTTTCCGTATTTATTTAGTCTTACCCAAAGCACTTACCCATTTTCTTTCTTTATTTACTAATCTGGTTTCATCTTTATTTATTCTTTCATTTTTTTCCCTATTTTTTTATTCATTAAGATAACTGATAAAATTAATCTTCATTAGTACCTTAAGTGGGAAATTAGCATTTCTGTATTCTGTATTTTTTTATACATATGCCAGTTTCTTTATTGAATCTGTGTTGGTGTATTTACCACATTTTATTCCGTCTTTCCTCCCAGGCACGCGCACAGCCAGCAGAGGCATGGGGCGGAGAAGGCCGTGGCCAAAAGGAAGGGCGCCTGCTCTCTGTGACCTCCCGTCCCGACGCCTCGCGGAGGCCCTTGCGGCGCGGTTCCAGGGGGGCGGGGCAGTTAGCACTACGTGTCGTGGTAGCGTACGCATCGAGGTTTCCCGTGTATCTCAGTTTCGCTAGACGTGTGTGTCTCTTTTTCCTTGTCGCCAGCTTAGTGTGGATGTGTGTCGGTTAAACACGCCATGAGCTTTCATGCATGCCCACACCCAAGCGAAGCCTGCAGGCCCACCCAGCGCCCAGCTAGATGTTCAACAGCACGGTTCCATGGAGGAGAACCCATAGGAACCTGAGTGGGTGTTTTTATCCCGGTCATGCCGACTGCTTCTTTGCTTGTTAACGTTAATGTAAGTATCTAAAGCAAGGTGAGGAAAATACTGGATAAGTGAGATGTATGGAGCCGCCCCAACCAAATCACACTGACCTTGACGAAATCAGGCCTCTCTGAGAGGCTCTCCATTAAAGAAGGCCTAAGATAGTGGGAACCCCTCTCCGAGGCAGTCAGGGGAGGCAGGGTTCACTTTTGTGTCCATAATGAACCGCCCTGACAGTATTTCAAGAATGTTAATCTTTTTTTTTTTTATCATGGGTTTGAAGGACGTGTGTGCTCTTTCCACAGGGTTCAATGTTGCAACATGACTGAAGTCTTGGTGTACAGAAATGTTCAAGAAAAGAACCAATAAATGATTTACTTGCACAATTCTTCTTTCCCGTTAAGTTGTTTTTCCGCAGAAAGAAAAAGCAGCATTCAGATCTGTTTTATCGTGAACGGGGTCTCGTTTATTTAAGGCGGCGCTGCCTGTGGTCGACTGTAGCACCATCACTACATCACTGAGGTCAAGCCGTTCATGCGCTTCCTTCTTGGTGGCCAAATTACATGAAACAGGATGTGTAGTAGATCCGCACACTTTCTGTCTTACTGTGCAGCCGCACTGGCATTTCTGTGTGTGACGGAGTGTGTGTGTGAATGACACTGCAAGTTCAACAGCCAAAAACTGCAACAGGTTACTAAATCACAGTGAGATATAACAGAACCAGAAAAACTGTGTATGCTGAGTGTGTCTGTGTGTATTTTGTTTATATATATATATATATACATACACAACCTTAGTGCCTCCATTCATTGGGATTTGATTGTAGCTAAAGAGAACATTGGAACATAGAACTGGAACAAAGTCTGAAAATAGACAGGGGAACATTTTGCCACACATAAAACCACTCTTTACTGTAATAATGTTATTTGTATTTTTTTTAATATTAATGTTTTAACGCTAACCCAACATTACTGTCCAGTAGTAAACAGGTTTTAAGTTTAATTTCCCCTGGTGCCTAAGATTTTGTTTTACATTCCATTCAAATCAATAGACTTTAATATGGAGTTGGTCCCCCTTTGGAGCTATAACAGCTTCCACTCTTCTTGGAAGACTTTCCACAAGAATTTGGAGTTTCTGTGTGAATTTGTGCCAGTTTAGTCTGTAGAGCATTTATGAGCTCAGACACTGATATTGGACAAGAAGACCTGGTTCACAATCTCCGTTCCAGTCATCAAAAATGTGCTGGATAGGGTTGAGGTCAGGACTCTGTGTGGGTCAGTTAAGTTATTGCACACTGAACTCCTCCAGCCACGTCTTTATGGAGCTTAATTTGTTCACTGGGACACAGTTATGCTGGTTCTTCCCCCACACAGTTGGAAGCATGATGTGTCGAAAATATCTTGGTGTGCTGAATCACCAAGATTGGGCCACCTGAATTAAATAATTATTGGTGTGTCCCAATATACACACACAACCCCCACACCCAAAAAAAAAAAAGTCCTAAAATAATATTTGCAAGAAAATTCCAATGCAGACATTACACAGAGCATCATGGACTAATTCATCACTAATACATCACGTCTTCATTACCTTCAATCAATTGCATATATATGGTGCTGTTTACGCTTGGCCAAAACTTCCTGGAGGACAGATCAACATAAATCGTTTAATATGCCTTCAAATCAATTTTCAGGATCCATAAACAATTTTTTATCAAACCCTTGCTTTTCTTCTCAGGGTCAGTCCTCAGGGTCTTCAAATGTCTTCAAACGAAAAGGAATTTGAAGGGAAGATGAGGCTCCTGGCCAAGTTCGCAACCCTGTTCAGTCTTGATGTTTTTAAATGCTTGTGTGCATTCATTTTGGCTGAGTAAAATAAATAAACATTGTGTAAAGTAAATGTTTTTTCTCCAGACCTTAATACCAAAAAAGCCTGATCTCTGACTTTCTGACGTCACTAAAGTCTTGAAATCTACCTCTGAGACGCTCCAAGTGTTTTTTGTTCAGTTGGATCATAGTCAGAAAACTGATGTGGCCAACAGCAAACTTTCCAGTTTTTCTTTCTGAAGAACTTTATGTTTGGACGGGCAGTACATTTACAGTTGCACTATAGATCCCCAACTAAGTGTTTGGAGGTGTTTTTGGGCCAGAGGAGATGTTTCTGAACTGCTTTAGATTGTGTTTGGTGGAACTGCTGCCAGCCCCTCTTATTGTCTGTCCCTTATGGTTTCCGTCGCATGGAGCTCGGTCTTCACCTCATTAACTCATTCTCTAATGGCCAGATCTGTTCCGGTCTGTTCTTGATGCTGATGAGGGAGGCCTGCAGGCATCTCACGCTGGAGGCTCAATATTTCTCCCCACTCAGTTTTCTATGAATGTTGAGTCAATATGCTTTCACTTCTACACTTGCCACTTCTCTATTTCTTGGGAATTTTTCTTCACAGCTTTAATAATTTCCCTGTCAACAGTCGTGGTTTTCGTTGAACGACCCATTTGACACAAAATGCTTTTCCTCAATTTTTTCAGCTCATTCCATGCTCATAGTAGTTCTGCATTTTTTTCCTTGTGTCTCAAAGCTTCTTTATAGCCAACATTCTCACCAATTTTCCCCATACCGAACCCAGGACTGTAGGTCCAGTTATTCACCTCACTGTTTCTATATTTTCACAGATGTTACATTTGCATATAATGTTTGGGTAGGTGGTCAATTTCAGATTAACATTCACATGAGCTCAGGACCCAGGGTTTCCCAGCAGAACGTTGTCCAGAGCATCCCACTTCCTCCACCGAAACGCCCTCTTCCCATTGTGCATTCAGATGCCATCTCTTCCCCAGGCAAGAACACACAAAAACGACAGTTCACATAAGGTAAAAGAAAACATGATTCATCAGGCCAGACCACCTTCTTCCATCATGCCATGGTTCAGTTCTGCCAATGTAGGAAGTTCTGGTGGTGGACAAGTGGTCAGCATGGGCCCTCTGACGGGTCTGTAGCCCCATATGGAGCAGCACCCTGTGTTCTGTAGGGATGGGGATCATTAAGCTTTTTCAATATTACCAAGTCTATCGATACCACTTATCCATTCAGTACTTTAATGTTATTCTTATCTGTGCTTTTTTTTTTTTGTACTTAAAAACTGAAACAAATTGAGAACAGAATAACAACACTTCAACCCTAAACCTAACCCTAATCTAAAAAAGCTGGACTCACAAAAAATTAAGTGTAACAATACATTGGATGGTTTGGCATTTTCTGCCATCGTCACTCCATAAGCTTGAGCTCTCTCGTGTTGTATTTTAATTTCTCAAATACTGACAGCATAACTGTTAACATCAAAGCCTATCGACACCTCAGTCTTTTAAAAGTAGGCGCTGGGACTGATTAAGTTTTGACTGTTTGGAGTATTTATTCAGAAATTGTAGATGTTTCCTGCAGAATTAGCAGATCTGTAGATGATCCTATACTGATTAAGAAAGCTTAAGAACTAAAGAATGATGAATGAATAAAATGAATGTCTGCCCATAAAATTAATGTCTGCCCAAATACCTCCCAAAACCAGATCATGTGTCATGGGATAACAAAATGAATAGAAATAGTGAAACATGGTAGGCAAATAAACGTACGCTTTAAAATGGCCTAATTCCTGAAAAGAGCTGAAAACTATAAACGTGTGTTAAAAACTATTCTGAGGGACATTTCCAGCATGAAGGAGCAGTAAAACAGGAAATGAACAGAAGTGGCTGTTGCAAAACCTGCATGCACCAATGTGTCTGCCCTGTACAAACCGAAACATGTGTTAATTCCCACGACTGCACCACCCCTATACTACAGCACTGCTTTTGATCATTCTTTGGAAATTACAATGAGCATTTGTTTACTTCCATGTGCAATTGTGGACTGCTGCTGGGTGGGGAAAGTCCTTAGATGTCAGGATGTAGTATATAAACAGGGCAGGAGCAAATGCGGTATGAAGATTTTTGGACACAGCCCACACTGCAGCCATGCTGACCACTGTGCACCACTGTAAGTAGTATTCTTGTATATTTCTTATCCGTCTTCTCTGTTTGAACGGCGTATTTCTTGTTACTTGTGTTAACAAAGGGCAGGAGGTTAGAGATTACGGAGTCTATACCAAGGAATCTCAAATTATATCTCCAGAGAACATTAAGTAATATTCACTGAATGACAGACTGCAGTTCAATACAGGAAGTGTAGGGGGCAATAAAGGCTTCTTTTGTGTTAACGGTAAGAAGAAATTTTGTATAGCACAGACAGAATAGATTACGGGTAAATATCACGACAACTTTAACATGCAGTAAATGATCAAATTAATCATAGATATATTTATCAACTGCAATGTGTAGGTTACAATTAGCACTGGGTACAGAATTTTGCCTGTTACTTTTGGATTCACATAGAATTTTGTTGGGCGAAAGTCAGTTTAAGACAGAACTTTGTTGGGGCATTATTTTCATGTTTTTCTGGGCTAATTTGGGTCAGGACTGAACTTTGGTGGGCCGCAATTTCATTGAGATATGGTTTTGTTGGGCTAGAGTTGGGACATGACATCATATTCTGAGGTAACTGCAGGGTCAGGACAGAATTTTGTGGGGTTACAGTGAGGTTGGGACAGAAATTTTTTAGACTACAGCCTAATCCCAACAGAATTTGTTGGGCCACAGTTGGGTTGAGACATATATTTGTAGGGTACCTAATGGTTGGGACAGAATTTCTTGGGATACAGCTTGATCAGAACACAACTTTGTGAGGTTACAATTGGGTCAAGACAGAATTTGATGGGCCGGGCCATGCCTGGATTTTTTCAAACATCATTCATCAGGGGTCCATCGGTATATGGTTTTCCTCAGGAATTGTTCAAAGAACTCTTTGGAACCTTTTTTTTTCTGTCCTGTCATGACTCATACCACACATACTAAATCTAAATAAGGAACTCAGGTCATGTCCTGTAAATTCCTTAGATAGAGTAGATAGAGATCATGAGATGAACAAAAAGATTTGATTTGATGAAGGACACATAACTTGGTAAAGAACCTTTGAGTTGTGTGAGGTCTTATTACTTTTTCAAAGTTGGATCTTCTGGGATAACTGTCATTATTTTGCTGGACTATGGTTGGATCAGGACCAAATGATTTGGGACAGACTTTTTATACTACACTTTGGTCAAGATAGAATTTTGTTGGGCTACATCAATACACCATTACTTTAGATTATTATTATTATTTTTTTTTTAGATTTTATCATTCTAATCGTACTCACATTTAGACATACACATACTTCTTTACTTATTCCTTTCTTTCTTTTTGTCTCAAAACCAGATTTTTATATTCAAAATTGAATTTGTATTAAAATTATCTGCACAGTCCTTAGGACACATTTAACTGCATGTAGTACCTGTATGACTATTCATGTGACTAATATAAATCTTGAATCTTGATTTTTTTTTTGCAGGCTCCATCCTTCTGCTCCTGTCCACCTCACTATGGCAGCTGAGTCTTTTAAGTCCAGTGGGGTCTCACACACCTTCACTTCAGCTTAGTGGAAACTCATGCAAGGACCTTGCGCTCTCTCTGCTCTCGAACGTAAGAGAGACGCTCACAGTGGTATGTGGCGCTTTTTCTACTACATTTAAAAAGTATGTGTTTGTTAAGAAGGGCAATAAATGAAATGTATTTTCTCCACACAGGAGCACTTGTTCAGAGGACTAAACTGCACAGAGCAAAGCCCAGAGATGCACCTCAGAACACAAACACTAGCTGTGTGTACCCCTCAGGTGAGAAACTCTGCAGGTCTACATGCAGATTGTTTGCAGTATTAATCACAATATGAATTAACCCATTTGTACAAAAAACGTCTACCTTTCAATTAACAGCACTCCAAATGCGCAGGCAGCGGAGACTTCACCTTCAACAAGGCATGCTTATTGCTTGTATGATTCAAAACAATCCAGGCTTATCTTGACATTTCTTTTCGAGTTCATCTTGACACCGTGATTCTCCTCTGCAGGATGAATGTCTCCAGAGTGTGCTGGAAGATCTCAGGCAGTATCAGGCAACATTTAAATCTTACAGCGACAGAAATCATGTTCTGGAACAGTCAGTGCTTAAAGGCATTGATGATCTCATGCAGGTATGGACTGGACCGCTCAAAATCTACATTACAGGGTTTTCTACTGACCCCAGATATATATCCAAACAAATTTTGTGTGAGGAGGGTGAATCGTGACACAGACACAGCCCTTCCCTTTCCCGTATACAGTTCCCGCCCAGAAACATATGTTTTTCACCGTAATGGGAGGGATTTCATGTCAATTTACTTTCTTTAACCAATAGCTGAGGGTCAAAGAGCCTCTATAAGCAGTCTATAAGCTGGCTGGGTTGTGATAAATCTGTGCTGAAGTCTCTGTGTAATAGTTTTTATTGTGTTTTGTGGCTCCGGGCAGCTGGGCGGAGCGTTTCTTTTGTTTGAACGGAGCGGTGAACCGAGAGACGAGTCGACTCCTCCAACTCGAATTCTCATGCGGTTCACCGAAGCCTCGTCCTCAGTATGGATGGAAAGGAAGCAGTATTTAAGCGAATATTGGTTTATAATTTTGTGGTAAAGATAAGGTATCTCCAAACAAAATGGTGCCTCAGAACTTTTCCTCTCCTCCGCCAGAAATGAAACGCGATAGGAACCGAATCGTGAGTCAAAAATCATCAAACAAACCGAATCATGGGTTTGGTGTGTCGTTACAGCCCTAATGTTGACATAAGGCCATTGTTAGAACATTTGACTCACAGCAAAATTTGGAGCAAAATTTGGGCTCCACATAGGTATTTGCTGATTGACAACATCTGTGGTAGGCAGGACATTCTACAAATTTGATAGTTCACTATACCATTTCATTAGATTTGTGCTGATAACTGTCTACTATGGTTCAGAATGGCCAGTTTATTTTGTACTCTTCCCTTTTGTACATTACAACCTATATCTCAGGTACACTAACCACAGAGGTGACATCTGTAGGCTTACAGGTGCCAGTAGCTTTAAAAACTGACATTCACAAATGTATGGCAACTCACTGTGCTAAGAATGGCTCACCATTTAAGTCAGGGTGGTCCAGTGGTGGAAAAGATGAAGAAAATATGCTACATCAATTCCTTTCATTTTAGCTTTGTTTATGTGTTCTGTTTCATTTATCTAATGTTTATATGGATCTGACTGACATTTTATTTAGTTTAGATGAATGAAAGTAAGGTTTTGGCACAGGAGGCTTACATGATCTTCCTAAAGGAAACGCATATTAAAATCCATGCCTTGTTTTGTTTCAACAGAACTGCTTTTCTGTGACACTGCTGGAGAAATCTCCACCCCTGGTAAGACAAACCTCCATACAATAGTCCTTATGGTTCAGGTTCATGAAGTTTGCAACATCAAACACACATGCATTAGTAAGATCCTGCTGGTGTGGGTTTTCTCTCTTTCAATAGCACAAACAAAAATTAATAGCACCCTGCGGTGGGGGTTCTGTTAAAGAAGGCATTAAAATGAACCTGTTAATGTTAGTTCATTTTTTACCATACAAGCCTAACTAATAAATATTCTGGGATTGCTCGCAGGTTTCCATGGAGCATGAAAACTCCTTTGAGGGACGACTGAAGCTGTGCAAAGTCTTAAAGGCCTTCCAGATCCGTGCTGTCACCATTAACCGAGTGGTGAACCACATCCTGACCACAGAGACAGGAGACGAATGATCCACTACGTACAGTTTTGCAATTCAAACCACAATAATATCATGTTTTTTGTCATTTTGACAAGTCGAAGTAAGCCTAATTGCTGTAGGTGTTATGCAGGAATTGCAGTAATGGTATTTAATTATTTATTTTGCGTATTTATTAATAAATTATTTGGTGCACTGTCCCTTTTAAGACCTTTTTTGTCTATGCATGAGTTTAGAAACCCCTTCTACGTTCAAACTCTGTACAGGCTCTTATAATTACACACTGAACAAAGCAGTTCCGTATGAATTACCTTCAAGTGGTTACTGGAATGATGAGACTTTGATTAATAATTATATTTACAAGCTTAAAGTTTAAACGACAAATGCATACTCTGAAGATGCAGAGAACTGAATTAGTTCTCTTGGGGTACCAGTAACCAACACTATCTGTCTTGGGTGTGTAATTGAGAGCGAGAGAGAGGGGAGGGAAGGAGGGAGCAAGAGAGGGTGTGGTTTCAGCACACTGGAGAGCAGCTGACTGTCCCGGTGCAAATTTGGTCCAGCTACATTTTTGCCCTGAAACTTTAAATTCATCAAATAAACAGTAATTGTCCATTTAAATGGATTTAAATGTGTCCACCAAACATCACCAAAGCTAGTCATTACACCAGAGGCACCCAAACCATTTAAATCTGCTATAACTGATTGCAGCCCAAAAACCATTTGATCCACTCCTTCTCAAACCCAACATCAGTTGATAGGGACTACTATTATTATGGTGGTTTAACATGGTGGTATGGTGTCATTGTGCCAGTACAAGTGGATTCAGCATCAAAGGATGTGGGTGAAAAGGTGGAGAAACACCCTGGATAGACTGCCAGTTCATTGGTGGGCAGACGTACACATTCACTCAATACCCAGTGTCACAGGTCTTTGAATAATTGGAGGAAGTCATATTGGAAAGTGCCTTCAGGTCCTGGAACACTGAAAGGACCCTAGCTGGGAATCAAACCCTGGACCTTCTCCACGAGGCAATAGCATATTAGACTAAGAAAAGACTCACCATTCAAGAAATATCTGGTCACTGGTAGTCCACGGTTGGTCCCTTTCCAGAAATAAATGGTGAGGAAGGATTTCTGATCAGTTCTGCAGACGGGCATCCGTCAGTAATTGTACTGTGGGGTTTTAAAGAATCCACAGCAGTTAAATAGTTGAATATGAACAACATATGTTACATCCAACTTAATTGGATGAGCAGCAAAACAAGCTGGATTGAGATTTGAAAAATAACAAAGTACTGCCTTGCTCAAAATAATCTGAAAAGTTTATTGCACAATTGCAAAAGTGGAGGGGTCGGGTTCAGCGTCTCCTAAGAGATTCTGAAGTCGTCTCTGCCCTTCCGTTCTGAGTTACAGTTTTTATAATAAAGTCCTATGAAGCCTTAATGCACATCACCCTGGGACCATGCCTATATTAGGAAAAGGGAAGGAACTACTCTTCCTCAGATGATCACCTTTAGCCTACATTAATTTATCAAGCCAGGGGATGTGACCATGAAACAAGGTTTCAGAGGCTGACAATGTTGTGACTAGGCCTTAGAATCAGGCGTTGAAATGTCCTTGCTACTTGCAGCACAAGACAGCAGAAGGAAAAACACATGTTGCTCTCCTGACTGACCAGAGACCTTTTGACCATATTGCTTATAAAGTTGCTTCTAAAATGTATGGTATGGAGACCATAGGTCCCTAACTTCTAACCTTAAGACTTCTGCTTAACCTTAAATGAATCACACAACAATAGGAAGCTGAACAAATGAATCACTGACTCACTGACTGAATACGGAGTGTGAATACATGTAAAGGAATAAAGAAAATAAATAAATAAATGAATAAAATGTTTAAAATGTGAATTTCCTCAACACATCATTCCACCTTAAACATTGCAACAACCGATAAAGCCGACTAGAACCAAATCCACCTTAAATAATAAAACAAGCTGGCTTGAGACTTCACCTCATTCTACCTGAAAATTTCCAGCAGCTAGCCAACGCGAGACTTGATCTCGTTCCATTGTAAAATATTGCAGCACTTAAACAAGTCCCCTTAACTTCATTCCACCTTGAATGTTGCTGCATTAAATCAACACAGCTTGAGATTTGAACACGATTCACTTTAAACAATTCAGAAGTAAAACAAGACGGGTTGAGGGTTGAGACTTGACCTCATTCCACCTTAAACAGTGCAACAGCAGAAAAAGCCGACTTGAACCAAAATCCACCTTAAATAATGCTGCACTAATCAAGCCGGCTTGAGACTTGACCTCATTTCACCTTAAACGGTGCAGCAGCTGAGCAAGTCGATTTGAGACTTGAACTCGTTCCTATTTAAACAATTCAGCAGTACAACAAGCCGACGTGAGACTTGAAGTCGCTCCTCCTCACCCGGAGCCTCAGTTGGGGAGCAGCCCGGATTCTCCGCAGTGTCCGTCCTGCTTCGCCGGCTGAATCATGCGGTCCGTTTTTCTCAGCGCCACCGTGCTCTCACTAGCGCCGTTTCTGCTCTTCACGGACCTCGGAGGAGTCTCTGCAGAGGGCAGCGGGAAAGGTGCGGACAGACCCGTTCAAGAACCGGCTCCAGAACCGACTTGGGTCGTTCTTTAGCACGGCTAGCTGCCGGTACTTGTGACTGCTAGGCAGCAGAGGCTAGCCAGTTAGCTTTAATACATATATTTTTTAACACATACGACTCTTTAGCGAGCAGTTAGAAGCTTCTTTCGCATTAATTGAAACTTTTATTGCTAAAGTAGCTAAAAAGTAATGAATAATACGTTTTGATATGTATTTTCTCTTAGTGTCGCGAATTAGCATGTTAGCTAGACCAGCAGTGGCAGCCCAGGTAGCCAGCTGATTCATGTTTACTGAAATCTGCTTTGATGTATACATTGTTAAATTGATACTATGGAGATAATATGCCTTTATTACGGTTGATAATATGTATTTTATCATTATATGTATGTTCTTTAAGTGATTATGCAACCGCTAGGATTTGTACAAGATTTGTTAACTTTAGCCTGTCCGGTTTCTAAATGTTCAGTGTCTTAATAATTGGATTTGTGTCTTTTGATTCTTCCTCTCCTAGGATTTGGAGACCACATCCACTGGAGAAGTCTGGAAGACGGGAAGAATGAGGCTGAAGCAAGGTAGGCTTGTTGCAATTTGCACTTGTCCACTTCCTTATCAGAATGGAGTCTTTGTGCTGCTGTTCTGGGAAGTACCTCCAGGTGTTAGATGTTTTTTGACTTGTGTTTACTTTCATTTGCTCTTTCTAATAATCTTCTCCCTGCTGTGCAGTGGGCTTCCCTTGATGGTCATCATCCACAAGACGTGGTGTGGTGCCTGCAAAGGTATGCTGTTCTCTATTGTAGAATTAAAATAAAAGATTAAAAAATACAATAAACAAGACATTTAGTCCAGCTTACCGTATTTATCTAAGTTGTGTGTATATTTGTGTGTATTTGTGTATGTATATATACATGCATCCATACGTATGTACAGTGATGTGGGAAAAAAGGTCAACAAATATATAAACCCTAAATATGTCCCCAGAGTTACATTTAAATCTCAGCTTAATATATCACCTTTATAGAAATTGTAAAAGTATTCATACTGTACAGTTTGCACTGCACAGCAGTGTTAGAATATAAATGATAGATTTTACCCCTATATAGACTGCATGCATGTGAGTTTTCTTTAGTATGCCCTGTCATCATCTTTGGTATATGCAGGGTAAATGCAGTAATAAATAGATGTAATGAGATGCTCCAAGGGATAATTCTGCACTGCAGCTGCTTCACAGGGCAGCAGCCAATCAGCAGCAAGAAAAAATAAATAGCATTCACGGATTGGCCACTTTCAAATCTCCCACCCCTGAACGCAGCAGTATTTCACCATTCCAAGAAAAGCTTTATTTGTGTTCTCTGGACTGTACCATCTGGACAGATTCATAAAAAATGTAGCTGAATTCATTTTAATATTTGTTACAAAAGTGTTAATGTGGCACTAAAATGCATGAAAATTTACAAATTGCCACAAAAAAAGCTGTGAGGTCTGTGCCTTGTCTACCACGCCCCCTTATCCTCCTGCTGTTTAATTATGTTTGGGTGAGGGGTTTAAAAACCCAGCATGAGGACGAGGGGGCATGGCAGACTTGGCTTTGACGTTTTTTCCTGGCAGTATGTGATTTTTCATGTTTTTGTGTTTTTTCATTTTGTTGTTCTTAAGGCCCTATAGTTTTATTACTGTAAATTAAATTAAACTGTTAAAGTATTTATCCTGCTTATACAAAATAAAAAGACTGCACATACCAAAGAAAATGCATTTGTGTGAATTAATCTGTATTCACATTTTTGTACTGCAGGAAACAGTGTAAAAGGTTCAGTGTTAAATGTACAATAAGAATACAGGTTTAATGCGGTATTTTTGTTAAGGGTGAAATTTAAAAATAGGCATTTTCTTTACCACATCACTATTTCGCAGTTTTCACAATTTGTTTGTTTATTTGTGGTTATCCAAGCAGTAGAAATTGCACTGTTTTTGAATTCGATATTAGCCTACACCAGTGGTTCCCAACTCTGGTCCTGGAGTCCCAATAACTGAGCACTTTATGGCACTTCTTCACAAATACAAAGTAAACGTGCTGCACCTACATTGTACTGTAATGGTACAGAACTTGCAGCACCTTTAAATTTTCCAGTGTATCTCAGACCAGTAATGGAGTTACTGACTCAGTTCTGTCTTCAAAGTTTATGGCCAGTCACCCCAGAATGTCCCTGGAGTTGAATAAGTGGAAACTTTTTCTTTCAGACCCGCTTTTGTTACTGTTGTCTTTTATTATTGTCTTGATTTTTAATTTTATTATACGTTTTGTTTTCGAATTGGGTGCCTTATCTCTCTCAACAGTTTTTGGCGTGGTTCAAATGTTTAAATGTCATATATGTCAAATGTTAATATCCAATGTAGTGTGTTTTTGATCAGTATATCAGGGGCTGAGTTTGAAAAACGATGTTGTCCAGTCAGCCCTGTAATGAATGGGAAGTGAGAGCAGACAGTCAAGTTGCCTTCAGAATATGAGTTGGAGGGAGCACTTGAGGCACTGTGGCTGAAATGCAGAGAAACAAAAGCTCAGGAAAGTTATATAAAAGAGGATAGGTCAATGTTTATGGTTAAATTTTTAGTACTCTCCGTACCAAAATATGCCTTGGAATGCACAAGACTCAGAAGAAAGCAGATTTGAATCCAAGTTTACCCATGCAGCTAATTCTTAATCCAGTGATGTTGTTGGACACCTTTGTGCTTCTCAGCATTAATAATAGATTTTATTGTGTCATAGAAAACAACCACTCAAATTTATCTTCAGGCCAAACATGCTTGTACTTAGTTGTTTTGTTTGAAACTTCTTTTAAAGAAACAGTAACATCTTTTCTGTATTGTGATGCTATTTTGATACAGTCAGCTTTGCTGCGGACCTCTTTTGGCCCCGCTGTCGAGCAGCTCGGGTACGACTCTGGTTCGGGTTGCTTTATTTATAATAGAAAAACATTTGCAGCATGGTTTCTTGTTCTGTGGGAAAAGTGCCACTAGTGTTTTTCTTAAAACTATATAACATGTCTTTCCTGAGTTGAGATGGGCATGTAAGTGCAGTTAAAAATATGCAGAGCAAGAGTGTCAGCAGGATCAACACTGGGAACAACTCGACTACGGTGCAGTGTAGATTTGTTGCGTTTTATGAGTTCTGTCTTGTGTTTATGACCACATAAGAACTAGGAAGTAGGAAAAATCCATTGACTGACCATCCAAATTGTAATTCCCATTTGGCAAGTTGGAGTTTCCAATGAGTAGACAACTTTTATATTGCTAAAGCTGGTCTACTGTAATAATTGTGACTTTTATGAAGTTTGAGAGGTTTTAGTTCCCAGCTGTTATGAATGCAGTATTGGATATAATTGTGGTTGAACTAAAATATTGAAGTTTTTATTCCTAACTGTCCTTAAAGCACTGAATCCCAAGTTTGCTGAATCCAAGGAGATCTCCGAGCTGGCTCACAACTTCATCATGGTTAACCTGGAGGTGAGTGTAAAGGGCTGTTCACAGGTCTCACACTTCCAACAGCCTAGAAAATAACCTGCAGTGTTGCCCTGGCAATGGCAAAGTGTGACATTTTACCCACCCTACAGATGCTGTAAGATTTCATCTTGCTAATGTGTAACATTATGTTGATCCTGATGAGTAACTTCATATAAAATAATGTTCATTACCCCTTGGAACATGAGGGGCACGGACTCATGCTGGAAGCACAGCAAATGATAAACTGTCATTATACGTGAAAGCAACTAAAATGGACGTTCCTCCAGTTTGTGCTCGAGGTGACAGATGTCATGCTGAGCTTTGTTTGGTTTTACTGTGTCACGTAGAAATGCAAGTTATTGTATTTTGAAAAACGATAATAAACACTGGGGTTTTAAAAATGGCGTCGCATGCAAATGAAATTGGACAAAAATGAACAACTTTTTTTTTTATGTCTTAGTAACCGGAAAAAATAAGATCTTTGAACCCGGGAGAACTTTCAGGATAGGAAAACAGAGAGGGAGAGGCTCCAGAGTGAGACAGACCGCAAACAGCGAGCATATAGGAGAACAAACACCGGTTGTAGACTGTTTTACATCGGTTATATTTACTGAAATCAGAGATTACTGATACACTCTGTTCTGAGTTCTGAGGGTAAACACCGGTTCTAGACTGTTTTACACTGTTTATATTTACTGAAATCAGAGTTTACTGATA
>JBBKCR010147879.1:0-18800 GCA_037577295.1 Ladigesia roloffi
GGTTTGTTTTGTTGTGTGTGTTTGTGTTTGTGTGTGTTTGTGTGTGTGTGTGTGTGTGTGTGTGTGTGTGTGTGTGTGTGTGCATGTGATGCCTCTGAGCCTTTGTTATAGTGGGAGAGTGCAAATGTACAGCATGCATAAATGTCACATAGATATATATATATATACACATTTGTGTGTGTTTGTGTGTTGTTTGTTCACACAGAGACACTGCAGACCTTAAAGGAATTTAAAAATCATAAGTAATCCAAAATTCTTCGTGGTAAGAAAGACGAAGCTCGGGTTGTGCAGTGCCACGGCATTCAAAGTAACACAAATTTACAATTGTTTGAGATTTCTATTTGAAATTCTGAGTTGAATTAGAAGATCTAATCTGCATATCTGCTGCATATTCTGCTGAAAGTCCCGGCTGTATCTACACTACACTTGCAGAGAGGCTGTAATTCAGATCCATTAGATCACGGCCTGTACAGATCAATGTTCAGTGGCCTCCCATTCTGCACATTTTGTGTTGTGGTAGTGATCCAATAAGATAAATAAATACTCCATACAGAGGGTCCAGTCAATGCAGAGATGAATGTGATGTGGCTTTTACAACAAGATATCAATAGACATCCCCAGGACAGCAAAGAGCTGGAAAAATGGCAACAGATCTCCAAATACAAATTGTACCCCTTTCAAATGACATATTTTCTTGATTAAGAATAACACAAGTTATAAGTTTTTAACTTTTTAGAAGGCAATAACACATACATTTATAACTATGAGACAGGTTATGATATAATTTGCCCAGGGGTACACAAATTATAGCACATGACTGTAAAAACAACAGTGTTTTCCATGTTTCTGTTTATATTTGCTCAGTTGTATTTATTTCAGTTTTTAGTGGAAAAATAATACATTTCCAGTTCTTAGCTTTAACATTATTATTACTGAAAAGCACAGAGTGTTCTAAGCCATAGACTGCAGACCATTAAACAGTTATACAACTAATTATTTACCTTTTTGATCCTCTTATGTATCAAAACAATCATGCAAGGCTATTTTCCAAACTCTCTGTACCCCTTAGATTTTAATAGGCTGTTTTAGTTATTGCTTTAAAACTTTTAACTATGTTTACAATATAGACATTTATCTCTTTTACTCCAAAAAGTGAAGAAAAATTGATTAATTTATACTAAAAATTAAAGATTTGAACTCCATTTGTTGTTGTCATGTTTATAAAAAACATGAACATTTGTAAATATACACTTTTTGATACAGAAAAACAAACAGAAATCAACTTCACATTTGCATTTATTATTAATAATTAATTATTTATTATTGATGTTATTAATTATTATTTTATTATTACTCTGAGAGCACTCTATTATTACTCTGATGTTGCTCTGATATTATAGGTATTACTTTGGTATTAAGCTGATATTGCTCGATTATGACCCTGATAATAAGCAAATGCTTCAGCCAATACCTTTTGATTAGCATTGTCCTGTGATTTTTACTTTGTATTCATTGAGATATTTGAATGTGAATGCTAATCAATAAACTTAACATACTATAACATACTATTTCACTATATAATTACCCTGATATTACTCTTAATACATCTTTAGCCACTATTCTGTACGTAGGAGTTAAAGAAGCTTCAGAATGTGTTTTCACATTAGATACTAAGTTTGATAAGGTCAAATGGGCCTCAAATGCTTTATTAATGTGGATTGAAAGACTTTTCTATCCCACTATGATCATTATCAGTTGTTTAATCCCACCTGTTCACCGTCATCTTCATCACTGCTGATCTTCAGGTCATCCTCCAGCATTCTGAAACATGAGCAGAAAGAAAGCCTTCAATATCAGGAGCCTCCTCCATCTAAAACGCCTGTAAAGCAAAAGTCCAACATCCATCCGATCTACATCCCAACAAACACCAACATTCTTTACACCTGGAGTCTCCCAGTTTGATCCTCCAGGTCCAGTGTCCTGCACAGTTTGGTTTTTACTGGGCTCAAACACACTTTCTATAGCTGGTAATGAACTCGTGAGTTAACTGGTGAATTCAAGCAAGAAAATCATCCTGTGCAAGAATCCGGCCCTCCAAGGCTGATTTTCGAGAACCTCACTTCATACTGATTCAGAATAAGACCTGGCACGCCAAAGGAGCCGGCATAAATGACACAAACATAATATAACCATGCACACCAGTGTATTTCTATTTATTTTATTATTTTTATCTTTCCGCCCCATTTAAACACAGCAGCTGGCCTTTATGTGAAGTGAAACAGCTTTGATGTATGAATAGATTTGGTAGAATATTACTTGGAATAAAGAAAGAAAATCACATTAACTTAAGCGAAGAATGTGTTCTGCCTTCCGTTGTAAATTTGCTATTATCGAGATTATATAAGCAAATGAAAACAATAACACATTGAAGGTAAGTGTAATTCACTGCACAACTTATTATATAATTAAATGTATCTATCTAATTACACTTGAAAACTACGGCAAAATGAAGGTAATATCTTTTGAAATCCAACGTCTAACGTTCTCTTGGGTCTTTTGCAAAGCACAGCATGAGTCCGGTTGCAGTAAAGAAAGCGATAAACTTGAAAAATGGGGCTTGGTTCAGCCAAGAAGAATATAACCAAGAAGAACATAAAAAGAACACGGCTACTGACAGAAAAGGGAAGTTGTGTGGAAAATGTTTGAATATCCCAAGTCAAATGATGTCTTCTCTCATCTTTATTAAGTGAAAATGCACATCCTTTAGTGTGGGTTTACATATTTATATGTAATAATAGAATATATAAAAGTATTCAAATAAAAAATGTGATAAAACTTCTCTGTTTTTACAGCTTATTGCTAATTATTTGTAATTACATAAACATTACATAAATGGGCTGTTTATTGTGTAACTGACTTAGGGTGTACTCACACTAGGCACAGTTGCCTTAAACCGTGCCCGGGTACGATTGTCCCCCCTCCCCAAATCCCCTCTGGCCTGCACTCACATACGGTTTCAGAATCCGCGCCCAACCGCTTACGTCATTATGGTGCTGCGGTTCAGGGTAAACAGAAGGAGCGGCGCTCTCGCTGAACGCAGTGGAGTCCGCCGCTCTGGTTATTTGTTGATAGTAATGTTAGGTCATTTGGTCCGCGGTGGTCTACAGCCCCCTCACAGCCTGTTGCTAAACATGTTTATCGTTTTTATGGCACTATATTCTTTTTGCAAACGTCGCAAAACGTGACATCATGTGTCCTGTAGCGCTCTTACTACAAGCGAACCGCACCCGAGTCCAACCGAACCGCGCCCTGGCACACCTCCTCCAAGTGGGCCAGGGTCGGCTAAATTAACCGCTCCCGGGCACGGTTCGGAGAACTCACACTAGTCAAACGAACCACGCCTTGGTGGTCAAACGTACTCGGGCACGGTTCAAAGTGCCTAGTGTGAGTACACCCTTACATATAATCCGATTTTGAGCAAGACAAAGTATGTTAAAGCACATTCAGGTTCAAACTGTTGATATATGTGTTCATGGTGAAGAAGTTCCATTGTAGTAATGGCATCCAAATGCATCCCACCATTCATGTGGCCCACTGATGCCTGCACCTGTTGTGTTCGTGATCTGTCTGAACCCAGCCTCTTCAACATCTTCTCACAATCCAGCGTATAAAACAAAATAAAGCTGACCACCAAGGCTTAACCTCATTAAAACTGGAGAATGAGAGCATGATGTCATTCGACATGTAGTTATGGGTCTACATGACATCATCTGGAGAGGTTGTGGGGCGATATTTCTGAAGGAGAACCCTCTCAGTCCCTGATGGCCACCAGAACACAACGCTGCTGTTAAAAAATGGCAAAGTAAAGAATCTCAGCCCTACCCCCCTCAGGTTGGAACAATAAAAAGCCTCTATAAAAGAGGAAATGTGTTTAAGGTTTAGTTTTCTATGACCTAAGCTGTCGTGCAGCACTGTAGATGGTGGAGAACTTTGAACAAAACTACTAGTCATTACCCCTCTAATATCTAACAGATGTCAGAGTGGGCCTGCACCGGAGACCAGGTGCTGGAGGAGCCGTCCTCCTGAAAGGATTCTCACTCTAGAGTGGCTGGTCTGGATGGTTCTGGAGGGCATGCATTTGTCTGATCATATATTTGTCGCTTCTCCAGGAATAAAATGACCCCAGAACAAAGGAAAACATAAATGTTTCATTTGTTTACCTATTTTATGGGTATCCTTATCAATTATATAATGGATTCATCAATCAACCAATGAAACAACCAACCAAATAATCAATCCACCAACCAAAACAAACCAAACCTTTATAAATACTTAAAACATATCTACACACATACACACACACATGCACATACATACACACCTGATATATTATCAGCTCCACTGATAATATAAACACAGTTTCAAATACAGACTGTAGTCCATCTGTTTTCCTGCATCGTTTGCTACACATGTTTACCCACTTCATCAATAGGGAGGAGAAGGAGAAATTAAGAAATTAAAAGGAAAAAGAAAAAGAAGATATCTTGAAAATCTCTTCCAAAGCAAAGTGCTTTTAGACTCATACTTTGTCATGAATGGGCCAGTCAAATCCCTTACAGATTACATTACCAGACATCCTCTAGTAAAACAAACTCAACGCAGCCTGGTTTTTTTGGACTTTTGAAAGGAATTAAAAGCTGTAACCCAGTGACAAGATGCAGCCAAACATGAATAAAAATTTCCAATCAAACACGGCCTGAGTGCAAAAATATCATAAGAAATACCTCCACGGTTTTAAAATTCTCTGTCTCCCTCTAGTAAGAGCTGTTCTTTCTCTTTTCATCTGTCAAATCTTTGCAATTCCTCTCCTCCTCCAAACCAAGACTCAAGAACACGACTGGGAATCAATATAGAAAAAGACAGCCGCTGAGAAAAGAGACTGAATAAAGGAGATGGAAAGCAGTGAGGAGCACTGGGCTGAGGTTGCAAGCAGCACTTTGCATTCTGGGAAGCGCCGCAGCTCCTGTGTTTTATTGCACCACAAAGGCTTGTGTAAAAGCAATCCTGCCTCGACGCTGTCCTCCAGCTCTCGTAAGAGCCGAGGACGTTTCGGGCCCCACATCTGTTTTGTGCAGCACCTGATGACTGATGCCTTAATCAGACGAGCTTGCCGACACAAACAATTAGCCTCTGGGCACCTTTCAGGAGGAAAACTGCAAAAACATGGAACCGCACTCATTTAATACAAACACTCAACTTTATTCCACATACCAGGCCAGAGCAGGATCCCATCTGGGGCAATTTCAGTTTAAGACTGGAACTATATTTAGTGGCTAATTGCACCGGTGTTTACCATTTGGCTAAATTAACCTTGTAACCACAAGGACACGTAGGAGGTAAACTGAATTTTATTGGTACAAATACATGAGAATAAGGGTGGCTGGGTGGCTAATACAGGGGTTGTGAAGTCCAAAAATAAATTATTACAATAGTTCAAAAGTAAACCCTATACCCTCACGGTTTGCATGAGGCTATGAAGAAAAGCACTGCCATCAGAAAATAATAGTCTACAAGCTCAACATCAGACACTGGCTAGCAGGACAAAAGACCTCCAGAATACTGTAATGAAGAGAAAATAATGAAGCAAACTCCAAGGGTCCACAAACTTTTGGACACATATTAACATAGCTCATATATTAGCAGTAATTTCCAAAAATGTTTTAACAGTCTAATGCTGCTAGAAACGCAAAGTCAAAAGTCACTTAAATGTTGTATAGACACATCCCTAAAACGTCCAGCTAGCGAAGACTTGTGGACATGATTTAGGACACAGTATATAGTAAAAGGAGCTTTAAAAACCCGACCTGGCTGTCTACAATCACTGCATTTCTGTACAAGGTGAAGTCAGCACCACCTTAGAGAGGAACTGGATGTTTTGAGTAGATATTAGAGAATTTACAGAAAAGACTTTCAGGAACTTTAGAGCTTTGAAGCTCTAACACTTAACAGAAGAAGCAAAAGTTGGATGCCAGTCTGATCACAGTTCACAAGTGGAAAACTCTTTAATTCACCTGAATATTCCTTTAAAAATAGATGCCAAAAAGGTTAGAAGGAATGATGACATAGAAGAACCTTGTTGGTTCCATTAAGGAGGTTCAATGTATGGAATATTTGTTGTAAATTTTGGAAATTGAATTTTAATTTCTAATGTATACAGATAATATATATCTGTATATAATATATACAGATTTTAAGTTCAACAAAACCGGTTCTGTAGATAAATATCCATTAAAAGGTCCCAAACGTGGTTCTTCTCTGACATCCAGGAACCCTTTTAGCACTTATATGTAAGAGTGTAGGGTGTAAAGGCTAAACACCCTCTGAGAAGAAAGGGAATGGGACAAATGACCCTGCATTATTTTGTCCTTCCACAAACAGCTATGGCTTTTATAGCATGTGAAGTCCTCACCGTGGAAGTAATCGAGATAAATGTGCTAATACGTGAACTGCAACAAACTGGGGCAAAAGATCTCTCAGGAATATATTTTCGGCCCCGTGCTGGGGTGAGTTATCTAATGGCTGCAATATTTGCGATGACATATTTCTACTCGCAAAAAGCGGCCAGACGCTTTTAAAAACAAATACGCCGAGGACAGAATATAAATGGATAGTCGGTTTATTTGTG
The DNA here is from genome assembly GCA_037577295.1 of Ladigesia roloffi. Lineage (NCBI taxonomy): Eukaryota > Metazoa > Chordata > Actinopteri > Characiformes > Alestidae > Ladigesia > Ladigesia roloffi. Next base: position 6,686 of record JBBKCR010147879.1, read on the forward strand.
GTAGCTATGAAGCCAAGAAAAACAAGGAGGCTGACGCCACCTCTCTAAACAGCGTAACTGTTAGCACATGCCGAGAAACTCGAGTCTCGGTGCTTCTTCGCTCTCATTAGAGAGGCTGATCTAAAATGCAAGAGGAGCTCAGGTCTGGAGTGCTGGTGTGTAGGACTGGGATGTGATACATTAAGGTACATATCCATATCTGTATTTTTGAAATCACTGGCATTAAGAATAACGTATTATGTGCCAAAAGATCAAAGAACACAATGAAGCCAAAGAACACAATGAATGCTCATCTGAACACGCTGTCGTTACATAACCTGGCACGATGACGCACTTACGCACTGAATATTTAATAAAGTATTCATTCGGTCAGACAAGAAGACGAATGTGCGAATGCAGTGCAGTGCTTTTAGATTAATACCTTCCAGAACGAACAGCAGGTCTTAAGATGCATAACAACAATTATAAAAGCCTTGAATGGTTACAGTAAACTTTAAAGCTTCAATACTTGTGTTCTTTATGTTCTTTTTTAAATGTTAAAATGTTTTATTGGTTTATTTTAATACACTTTTCTTTCATGTGTATTTATTTATGTTGTTCTTTTTATTTGTTTTCATTTTTAAAACAAACACCAATTTTTAAGTCATATACTCGTGCTATACTCTTAGTTTTTTTACCTTAATATCTTAATTAAACCCATGAAAGCTGCTGCTGTGTAAATGAAGCATCATCACTATACACCAAAAGGTCCTTAAAAAATGTTTTAATAATAAAGAGCTTTATATAGTCATTGATAAATACTAATTCAATAATAAAATACTGAAAAATGATCGTATGATTAATACGAGAGCAGTGCCAGGGCTTTAGGGATGGTGTGGTGCTCTGGACAGCAGGGCAGGCAGTCTCTGGGCAGTGTGACAGAAACTCTCCCCTAATGAGGGGCAGCGCTGGCTGGTCATTACTGATGCCCCTCACACCGGAGAGGAGACCCGCAGCAGGCCGTTTAGCTTCCGTCCGGCAGCCTGGCCGCCACTGGCGAGGTGAGCTTCAGCTGCTGGGGAACTTCGGCAGAGCCATCGGCGGCTGCAGGAGCACATGAGTGGGGCTGTTCATCACAATCACTTAAATCTTGTTGAAAAGTCATTACATGATGCCTTTTGTGCTGACAGTTGCTGTCATCACTTTGTCAGTCTTGAAGAAGACCAAAGTTTTACACATGGAAGACTTAAAGTGGAGCACTACCAACTTTTCCTGACAGCAGATTCATGCGATTTCCAAGCACCTGGGAAATATTAGCGTCATTAGCACAGCATTCCTGCAAACAGCAATCCCCAAAGTCAGAAGGCTGCTGAAGTACTCCGCATATTTAAGTGTGTGGACTGCCAGAGAACCTGGGCCAGCATGCTCGAACCACTTACACCGCCATTCTGTCAATACTGCTGTCTTTAAATGATGTTTAACGGAATGCTTGGTTTGCGCTTGCTTTATTTTCAAATGAACAAAATACTGAGTAATTTTATTTCACTCAAACTAAACTTGTGGTGCTTTCCCACTGGCACAAGGAGCCACACCGAACAACAAACACACGTCTTTCCACTTCAGATGTAGAGACCCCAACCTGAGCCGTACACAAGGAGCTGGACGGTAGGGGCAAAAGTGGGACGCAGTTGAACTTACTACATCACTGCCTTCTGATTGGTCAAATTTCATCACAGCATGGAATGAGGCCATTGTTTATTCACTGTTCAAAACAAAAACACAACAATGGAGACACAAACTAAAAACTGAGAAGTCAACAAAGTACAAGCATGACAGTCTGATTGGGATACATTTCAGCTTTCTATGACTCTAACAAACGTATCTTTAATATTGCAAGAAACCTGATGGTGATTCAGGACATCACTATCAAGTTACGTGGGTTCAAATTTCATCACATTGCTAAAGAAGACGATAAATAATAATATAACATATCAAAAGCAGCTCTGACCGAAAAAACAAACTTCGACTTGTTTTGAGATAATGATGGGACATTAATGGGAGAGAATTGCACTGCTGATTTATTATATTATTATTTTATTATACTATATATTGATTTATTATTTATTGTGTGCAATAGTCTACCATGTAAAGTATCAGGCAATTTTCTTATCGGGTGCTAAAACATTATCATTATGTGCACTTTTGGACAAGTTACTTCAAAACTGTAATGTGTTATTTATTACTTGTTACTGTCATTTCAAAATAATCTGTTAGATTACAATATTACTGTATTTAAAATGTAAGGCATTAAACTACTATTACATTACTTCTAAGTTCCTCTCATCAATATAACTGGAAATATGGATTTGGCTCATAACACATCCAGAGGAAGTACTATCCGATGTTAGACGTTTCTCCTCTGCTGAACTTGATGTGATTTTGCCGAATTTATATGAAGGAGAAAAACCCCTTCTTTCCGGTTTAAAAATACATTGTAACGCATTACTGACATTCGTATCAAGTAAAATATTACCAAGTTTTGTTCTGTAACGCCTTACATTACCGCGTTAATGCAATGCATTACAGTAATTAGTTATTTTTGTAACACGTTACTCCCAACACTGATTATGTGTAATGAGTAGTTTTCATGCTAAAGTATGTGAAGCATCATCTTATTATTATGTGTAATACTCTTACCATCCCTCCTTATGTCTATATTACTTATATACTGCTATATCTCTATTACATGCAGTAACAGATTAACCAGTATTTGTGTTATTAGTAATTCACTTAACTGCAAGTTACATATATATAGTATTTATACCCAGTATTTGTGTTTATAGCTTAGTGTATTTCATATGGGTTTTCATTGCATTTATTTAGACTTTATATTGTCCTGGTCTCTGAGTCTCTGTGTCAGTGCAGTGGGAACATAAGCAGTTTCTTTCAGTATCAATATGGGTTTCAGTTCAGCAAAATTAATTTGAAACCACGGCGTCGTGCTGCCAGTTTTATTAGACACAACAGTATATTAGACACGTCACACAATTTCTCTGAATGTGTGTTTGGAAATTTTACCAGTTGTCATTCCTCATTTCAGAATAGGCACTGTGGTCACTTGGCATGTCCAAACTTTTCATAAATCAGTACAGGCTTCAGCGTTCAGCTCTTCGCCAGCTTGCCCTACACCCACCTCCCGAGCAGTAAACAGTAGCCCCTCTCCTGTATTTTCCTTTGCGTAACCATGATTGTTAGCGATAGTTTTGTCTCAGGGAACCAAACTGCCATTCCCAGCAGCCCCCTGGGTTTTTCCCTCCTGCGTGTTCTTGTTTTGCGGGGTGACGCCCGCCGTTGTTAAGGAGCTCCCCCACTTTAGCCTGACAGCTCCGCTCCAGCAGCTGTTCCCCCACGGCGAGCTGCCAGGAGGAAAGGCTCCCACAAGCAGCAGGGGTTTGTGGGTAACCACAGGGTGGATGTCCGTTAGCATCTCACCCTCTGCATGGCCATTGCTGCAGCGGGAACGTCACAGCGAGAAGAGAAAAGAGAGGAAAAACCCGGAGCAGGGCAGAGGACCAGAGGCGTTAAGTGTGTACTTAATGTATTTGATACAGTATATACACACAGCCATGTACGAGGCCTTATAAAACGCTTATGTGTTAACTTTAAGAGCACTATATAGTTGTTATAGGAGCAGTAAAGGAGAAATCCCTTTCATTACTCCGACGTATAACTTCACAGAGCCAGCTTTATTGCGTAGCACTTTCTTTTTACAGTGGGAAACGGTGTGAGGTACATTATAGGTCAGATGTTTGGATTTCCACCAGCCATGTTAATCATTTTTATTACTTTATACAGAGTTAAATGTGCAAAGTTGTTTCTTAGGTCTTGAAGTTTTAAGTGAACATAAGTGCATGTCCAGGGCATGTAATTGCTAAATCCCAAAAAAATATATGGCACAAATTATGGCACATTTTATTATTATATTTCACACCTTTACAATTAATTTTTTTTTTAGAAATGTTCAATTCAATAAAGAATAATATGGATGAGGATCTTCAAACTATTGCATGCAGGACAGTAAAATATTTTAAATAGTAAATTAGATCAAAAAATTTACTATTTACTATAAAATTTACTATACCAAATCACAGAATATTATTTCATTATAATCATATCTTGTGATTTGACCAGCTTTTAATATATAAATACTATTCATTTAATTGTCATTTTTCACTAAATTCATTCTTATTTAATTGCAACTGCTACACCTGCAACAAAAGGTTGTATCATAAATATGTAAGACCTATTGTGGTAAAGGGCCAATCACCTGACTCTTCATTTGTAGTCCTGTGATTGGAAAAGGGATTGGCTACAACTTTCATGATTAGTTTTCTGCACAAAATAGACAAAGAAAATAAATTTTTAATTGTTCTTTACCCTTATTTACAAAAAACTGCAAATAAACTGCTGGAAATAAAAGTATTTAAGAATGATTTAACATTGCTAATGGGAAGAGTAGCAGTCGGTTTATACTGAATATCTTTTTTTAATGAAAGTATTTTAAAGACTACATAAAAAATACAAGAAAGTCTAGTTCCTTGGAAGCAAAATCTGAAGAAATAAATGGTGGTTCAAGACTTTTGCATATATATAATCTGATTAACATGCCCGTTTGGCTCTGATCTTGTGCAATAACTCACAAGCCTGTCAGCGGCCAGGATTGCTGAATGAAAAGCACTTATTCAAGTTCAGCCCTTTATACGGGCGTTGGATGCTGACTCACACTCAGCCATCCACACTTTCTTTCCAAGCAGCTGACAGGAGTGTGTTTCCATCCCTTCCCCTGTACCTGATGGTCCCTGAGGAGACACTATCTGGAAAAGCCATAGCAGTGGCGGTCAGGAAACGTGAGGCTTTAAATAAGCATTTGAGCCCAGCCCCTTGCTCACCCCATGGTGTCAGTCAAAGATAAGAACACGGAAATGCACTTGGACTTGCGTTGTCGTAAACAAACACATCGTATTTTCTACTTAGTAGATGGGCTCCTAACTCTCTCTCTCTCACTCTTCTACACACACAACACACGACGCCCAGCCAGCGGTGCCCCGAGTTCAGCTCTGCTCCAGATCTGTCAACACTGCACTCGTCTGCAGAGCAGTTCAACAGATACGGGGCTCTCCACTGTCTACGTTACCACCATATAGTCAAATAAAGTAAGTGGGTGCCCATGTGTGTGATGTGGGAGATGTGGCCATGAACTGGGAGAAATAAATCCACAAAGTATTCGCGATTTCCAAATATTGATGCATTATTAATTCAACTATTCATATTTTAACATGTTCTATGTTACCTTTTAGACTAATGAATTACATTTAATATTTTATTTCATATCCAAATCCACCAGCGAACCTAGATGTGTCAGTGTTTTTGTAGGTTATGCTGATGATATACATACATACATATATATACATACATACTGTATATATATATAAAATTAGGGTATAGTTTGCCTCATAACATCCAGCATTTAAAAGGCCAAAACCTCAAAACTTGAAACTGTCATAAAACACTGTCTAGGGCAGTGTGTTCATTATCCCAGTATCTGTCTCTGAGGCAGCCTTTAGAATAATTATGCATTTTGGTTGACTGGAACTATCTTTGCAATTGAATTATGCAATTTTAATCAAATGTGTAGAATTTCCCTTCCCATTTAAATACATAAATGTAAAGATAATGTTTCTTTGAGTGTTAACAGGTCAAGAGTTCAGTGAATCTTAAATTAAGACTTTAATTACCACAAACTTTTCTTTTACAACAATCATTTGCTGTCAATATAATAAATCAAAATAAATCATATCACATATCGTAATTCTTTGAAAATTGGTATCGTAATGATGTTGCATTATGGAGTCTGTTGTGTTTTTCACTTATAGCAATACATCTTGACAGATTGCATTAAAATGAAACTTAGTCACATGTATAATTATATCATGTGGCAATTAGATACTTCACACGCATATACACTTTTAAAAATAAAGACTTCATAAAGGATTCGGTTTAAAATACTCTATTTACAGAAGGTTTTGTACCTTCTTGATGAGGCTGGGTTAGCGCAGATTAAGTCAGTCAGACAGTGGGTATTCGTATTAAAAACAGAACAGATTAAACGATATAAACAGATCCGGGTGGAAAAGTGCACAGATCTGTGGGTACGGGCCATTTGAGGGTTCTTCCTTGCCTGTTTTGCTGCCCTAGGGAAAGTTTGATTAAAGAGCCCCTGACGGACGGCTGCTCCGGAGGCTGCCTCCATCTCCAGCCGGCCCCATCCATCCATCCTCACACAACCCCAGCCTCCATCCACTGGATTATTTAGATTGGCCCGGAGCCATTTCCGACAGAGCTTCAGAGTCCACTGGAGTGTCACATCAGGGGAGTCTGCGCTAACGTTTGGGATGAGAAAGAGGCCCCCCTGCCCGGGCTCTCCCCTGCTCTGTCTCCTCCAGGACTTGCTTGTCTGTATTTATCTTCAAAACCGAGGCGACGTCAGGCTCTTTTAAGACTTCTGCCTAACAGGGATTAAACAAGAGCTCGGCTGTGCAAGGCATTCAAATTTGGGGATGAACATGAAAACGCTGAAAAAAACCCAAATTCTACTCTGAATGTTTTGGCTAGAAGGAAACAAAAACACTATTTCTTGGTCTTGTCACAGTAGAAACAAGATAACAACAGTGTGCATTGGTCTCTTTAAACAAAACTGGTTTTAAGAAACAGTCTAGCTAAAAGGCAAAATCCCTAAATGACATATGTGTCTTCATGACAATGTATATCTGTTACCTAATCAAAGTGCAGCTAAAAGAGCATCGTCCGTCATCTCCAAGCCTGCTTTTCCATTACTTCTTAGCTACATTAGACCCAAAGCCCCAGTGCAAAAACGGAAGAAGCAAACTTCAGAAGAGGCTTGTCTTCACTTATCTACTACGTTCGGGGTTGATTGTGTAACTCGAATTTTTCAGCTGAACTTCTGTTTAAAGGGAAGACAACATGCCCCAGGCTTCCTCCTTCTTCTGCCGATTCCTTTTGTTCTTCCTCCTAACTGGTTGTCATGGTGCTTCCTGCTGGAATCTTAATCCAGTGAGCGCAGGGTCAGTGCGGGCTGTCGAATGGCTCTTCTGAGACCTGACCTGTTCGGCATCATTAGGGAGCCAAAACCATTTCAGCCCGGCGGAAAACCAGCCGAAGACCACAACCTTTGGTTCCAGCGTCTGAGAACTATTACCAAAACACACTGCCTCTCCTTCCCTCAGTCCAGGCCAATAATTATCCCTAATGAATCTTGGGTGAAGGGGGTGCTTGATTTGATCACAGCAGATCCAGTGTGATGTATATGGCTGTGAGCTGGATGAGGACATGATATTGTATGTTGGCAGATTGAAGCACACTAACTTCAACATGAAGAACTGACTATTACAACATACATGTCTGCAATTCTAAAATTATGTGATACCACTGAACAGATATACTATATCAGTTCAATAATTTATTATTATATATATCTATATTATTTATATCTGTAGTTGATTATTCAGGGAAATTACTTGTTAAAGTTTTGTCTATAAATGTTTCAATTCAATAAAAGAACCTGAAATATGTGCAGTATAGCAATATTCTAAACTTCAGGTTACTGTTTTGACTTGTTCACAGAAGCTTTTGCATCGTAGCTGAAATGTTTTGGGTTTTGGCTAATTTGCTTAACACTGTGCCAGGAAGAGACACTGAATGAACAGAATCAAAACATATTCTAAATCCAATTAGTAGTGTTAGTGATTTTTCTGCTAATATAACAAGATAACATCAGGGGTACTCAGGGATTCACTGTAATTTGGTTTGTTGGGACAATGGCACAAAGGGAGAACTACCTTGCACTGATGGTCCTGCTGCTTCAGAATCAGCACTGGGATGTTTTTGTTTCAGGTGATTGAGGGTAATGTGCTTCCATGGAATGCTATGTCACACGCACTTATTCTCGCTGTTCAGAGAAAACCATATTACTGCCTTTTGCATCATTTGCCTTTAATGCTGTAGACTGATTTTTTTAATGAATGTGAAAATATAAGTTCTTCAAAACTGGTTGGAATAAAACATTTTTACATTTATATGAGTTGTAAAGTGACTGTGGAGGAAATTTTAAACAATTTCCTTCAGGATCAATTAAGTTTTTGGATTCGAACGCCCTTTGATTTTTGAGTTTTCAGTCATAATTGTTCTTCGTCCTATAGGCGAATTTCCGCTGCCTGCAGGGTTTAAGTCATAATATTATATTCGGCCACCTAGTGTACATTAAAAATGGACAGTGAAAAGATTATTGATAATGTTGACTGATTGTTTCAGCCCTACATTACACGGGTGTACGAATATAAAACAGGACAAAACACATGACTTATTAATGAACTGTTAACTGTTAATTAGTCATTTTATGTGCAGTGCTTTTGAAAATAAAACTCCATGTGCAATACGCTACTGAAAGACCACCATTGTGAAGATAAATGCAGATAAATGAGCACAGGTCTTGCTTCTTGTAGAAGCAGCGTCCTCGGTGTCGTTTGAATGGAGCTGCTTTAAAAGGCTTCTGAGGAGAGTGAATGGTTTCATTCGGCTTAAGGTTCTCATGTGGTTCTTTAAACACAAGGTTTTTCATCTCATTTACAAAGATGGTTTGTTAACGAATCCCCCCACTGAAAGGTTTGCTAGGGACACAAACCGGGTTCTCCTATGGCATCACACCAGAGAACACCCCGCACAGCACCTTCTAAGAGTGTAATTCAATTGACACAGCGCCTTAGAGACATTTGTGCTAACCACATCGTGCAGTGCAGCTAAAACAAAGAAGGTACACAGGAAATGAACTGCATTTGACTACGTCTGCATATGAATGTGCAGCAGGGTGATGAAATTATCAGAAGAAAGCTGGCTGAGAAGGGCAGGACACGCTCGTTGGCAGTGTGCTGCCGTAGCAGCCCGTTTTCTCTTCGCTGTCTCTCTCGGTTGGGGAGAATGGTGGCACTTGAGTGTGACTAATGTCGGGTTTGGAGTAAATTACAGTGCTGATCACCAGCGCTTGCGAGGGGGTTACAGAACGGCCGATCCGCCGGGGAAAAAGGCCGTTTTACGACTTCCCACCACGGTAAACTTCAAATTAATGCCCCTGTACCCTCCGCCTAATGGACAATTGTGGCTCAAGAGGGACAGATTGAAGCGCTAAAGGTTTATATGATGGCACATTGAAATTCTCCACATTGGACTTAAAAGTGTCCATGAGACGCTTGGAGGGAAATGACTCTGCTGACAGCCGATGGACTTGTGAGAGAGAGACAAAATCGTCTAAAGGAGTTCATGCTGATATTTCACCTATGTTTAAACAACTCACCTGTAGTTTATGTTAGCCAGAAGTAGGTACAAATGATAAGGGCATAAACATGCTTCTGAAATGAGCCAACAAGGGTTTCTCCATGCAATATTTCAGAAAAACCATGACTACTCTTCAATAGTAAGAAGTGTTTTGAAGGACTATCTTTGGAAAGGATTTTGAAAATGCATAATGTAAATATTTACCAACTGACGATTGCATAGAAGAGCATGGGTCGGGTTTAAGCCAAGCCCTGGATTATGCAGTGCTGTGAAAAAAGCCTTTCCATTAACGAAAAGGTAGTACAAGACTTGACTTAATCCCTGTCTAGGAACCCGCCTTATGACTACGTCAACCTTTGCTTTTAGAGACTATCAGTAAATACAGCTTGTCATAACTGATGCACTGGAACTGATATGAGATTAAACTATTTTTTAATGAAAACAACACAATGGAACCAAAAACAATACAACAAAACTAGAAAACTCACAAAGTTGGAAACAAAGGATCAGTGACTTGAGACTAGACACACACCGGGACACAGAGGTGTTTGTAATCAGGCAATACTAGTAACACCCTAGAACAGAAAGGGACACTAACAAGATGCAGGTATAGGAGGAGGCAGGGCTGATGACGGAACAAGACCCTCAACAATAACAAAAGCACATGGTAAGAAGCACATGAAGCACAAACAATGGACAGGAGAGACACAACAACGTTGGGCAAAACGTTACAATCACTCGGATATCTATGTTTAAATGATCCCAAACGCGATGCTAGAACAAGCAATTTAAACTCTTTGATGGCATGTACACAATTGCCTTTGTTGCCTCATCCTGAAAGATTAAAGACCTATCACAAAGAAACACTGCATTCCTGCTCAGTTTAAAGACTCAACTTTGATCAGAACACACAGCTGTCTTCCTTGCTTTTTCTTAAAACAGAGAGTTCCTTGATATCCCTGCTTGACTAATCTTAAGTTCACTACCCTTCCATATCAGAATATCTCGGAATTCACTCCAGTTTCATTGAAAAAAACAAACAAACCAACAAAAACGAGTAAACCCGAAACAAAACGCTGCCACAAGTCTGCATTAAGAAGCAGCGTTCCTCTGTTTTATGAGAATGTTAAAATACAAAAAGCCTTAATAAAGCAGGCCATAGCTCAGCTTGCTCTGCCTATAAAAGTCAATTCATTAGGATGTGAACGGAAAAAGCTGTCCCAACATCATTAGGTTAGAATTTCGGCTAAATATGAAGCTAGGAAAACGGCAGTTCAGCATTTATTTATCTTCCACATAAAATGCAAATGCATACTAGCCATGCACTACAAATGACTTTAATGTGCTATTAATGGAATGGTTCAGTGAAAAATGAGCTTGATTATTTCCATTTACGTTTCTCAAAACGCTAGAAGTCATTTAGTCACCCAAATAATTCCCATAAACTTTCTCTCAGTCTACTCAAACCAACTCCAGATCTACATTAAGGTAGCACTGACTTCTCAGAGGGGTTTACTCTGGGCTCAAAGTATGTTACACTGTCTCCTAAACCCCACTGGCAAACTGTAATGCTTCAATAATGAGCTGGATGCAGGTAGAGTGGGTGAAAGGTTTGGGGTATATTTATGGAGATGATTTAGGTGAAATTATTTCTAGTGTGCGTTAACGACATTCACCTTAGAGCTTCATTACTAAACTAATCAAGCAAACTAAGGACTCCAATGCTCTTAACTTCGATTGATTTAGCCAAAACCATTCCTATAAGGTCTGCATAAATATATGATATTGATGGAAATGACAGAAATATATAACACAACCAGCAAGGGGGGCTTGGAGGCCCTGGAGGCCTGAAGACTTTGAGCTTCAATGCAAAGCGAACAGTGCCGTTCGTTTCTGAATACACTGCACATCTAGTGTTTGAGGCAGCAGGGGAAAAAAAGGAGACACAACTTGATCCATACTCAAGGCGCTCAGCTGTGGCAGACAAAGTCGGTATTGACAGAAATGTTCTTGCCCCGAGGCAGCCTCGCTCTAAATATTTGGACTGGTTAAATCATTTAAGGCTTCCCTCAAATAACTGGCATGTAATTGAGAGGAACAAAAGCAGAGTCATCTTGCCTGAAGCAGACAACCCCCCAACACACACAACTGCTAAAGGAACTACAAGAAAAAAGGGGATCAACCAAGAGGACGGACACCACAAATATTGACAACAAATGCATAGGGCTCGTTGGCCTTTAGCCTAGGAATGAGGAGATCCATCAGATAAAGTTTTCTCAGTAGCTCTAGAGGCTAAACAATGTAGCTTTCTTCTTCCTGCTGGGATTACAAACCCCACACCCCTGCCACTTGCACTCCATGATATGGTCAAAAGTATTGGGACAGCTCACCATTACGCCAACAGGGACTTCAATAATACTGCATTCAAATACAATTTTAAGTTGTTTCCTCTTTGCAGCTTCCACATTTAATGGAAGGTTTTCCACAATATACATTAATTCTATAAAGCATTTATGAGGTCAGGTAATGATGTTGCAGTGCTTGATAGGGTTGAAGTCAGGGCTCTGTCAAGGCCAGTCAAGTTCTTCCACATGGAACTCCTCCAGCCATGTCTTTATGGAGCTCACTTTGTGCAATGGGACACAGTCATGCTGGAATACACTATGAAACACAATGTACTTAAAATATTCTTAATTCTACCTTAATTTATGCACCAAACACCTTAATTTGA
>JBBKCR010147885.1:7823-18800 GCA_037577295.1 Ladigesia roloffi
AATTTCTACAATTTTAGAAGTAAAATGCGTTAAAAAAAACTATAATGCGGAAAATATTCACCGGTTCAGCATTATTGTGGAGATTCTGTGTAAAACAATCTTTTACGTTCTCAGAAAAATCTGCGAAGCCTCATCTGCGAAAAAAATTGGGGGGTTACGGTATTTCATCTAACTAAACACATCTATGTCTAAGTGACAAATATTGTTATATTCTGGAATACTGCAGTTATAATAATATGCAAGTAAAGTGTATGTAATGAAATGAATTTTTGTTTTAAAATTTGGTGTATAAATGACAAGACAAAAAACTATTTTCAGAAGTCTTCAAACAAAGTTAAATACATACCCTATATATGTCTGAACAGACCTTTGAACCTTGTAAAGTTTGAAGTTTGAACCTTGGAAACATATGTGTTGGCTACAAAAGGTAAGGAGAGCATTCACAAATGTTCTGTAGTTTTTTGTAAAAAGAGTCAGAATAGGTACCATTTCTCTACTCTTTCACATGTATTGATCAGATGGGTCACATGTGTCAGTGGCCATGTGACAATGGCTGTCCAATATTTTTTTCTGGGGGGCTCCAGTATCTTGTTGACTGGGAGGGGTACGGCCCCGAGAACAGGTGTTGGGTCCCTGCTATGTAAGTACTGAGCCAGGAACTTATGGAGGGGATTATAGGTTGGCCCAGTTGCTGGAGGCATCCTTCGGTGGCTTTGGGGGTGTTCAGGGTGTCCCCTCGCCCTCCTCTGGATGCCGGTTCTGAGTAACTATATTTGCTTACCTTTGTCTCAGCAGGCATGGTACGTCTTGCCAGGTCGGCTTATGAACAGATGCTCTTGTCTGGCCTGACCGGCCACAAAACCTGTAGCTTGTCCAAGAGACCGAGCCTTCTCTCCCTCGGGGGTGGGTCCTTTTGCACAGGAGGTCCTCCTGGAATCACCTAATAATTGTGTTGACCCTTATGTTGGGAGCTCAGTGAGCTTAGTCTTGAACGAAACAAAGGCTGATTCCTGCAGTTGTGTATTCCCTGACATAATATCTGATAATATTCTATGTATATGATCTTGTCTAGTAATATTCTACGTCTGTGGTCAAATTTACTCTGCTTTCAAAGAACCAAACGTGTCCATGTCGTGATTTCTTGTTTTGTTCAACTGCTTTCATGGGGTAAGACTGGAGACAAAATGTGCCATGACAATAAAAAAAAATGTATATCACATTTGACAGAGATTATGGCTCCTAAAATAATAATTTGGCTCCCAAATATTTTGTGTTTAAGAGACAATGGCTCAAAATTTTTTGTCTGGAGCCTTGCTACTAGACAGAAGGGAGCCTTTTAGTTCCTGTAGAGCACCTTCTCCAGAACTGAACCCTTCAAAACCCTCCTCAGCTTGATTTTCCATCTGTGAATTCAGTGGAGCCGCTCCCTGTTTTCCCAGATCCACTATCAGTTCCAGACACAAACCAACAAGCAGCTGAGCACTGAGAGGGCGTCCAGTGCATGCTTGCTTTGGAGGGGTGTTCTTAGTTTGTCACTAATCCTCCCACCTCTTTCCACTGGTGGTTTGATCCAGAATTCTCTTACTCTCTGTCCAGCATTTCCTGAGTGTCCCATAAAACTGAAGCATGTGCTGCACAACGTGCACTTACTTCCATTTCCCATCTCTAAAAGGAGAGCAGTCAAACAAAGATGTGGAATTGTGTTTTCATCCCCAGCATCCTATGTTATACACTGTTTAATGATATAGACAATGGAATAAACATGATTAAGTGTGCAAAACACTATTAACCAACAAACATATTTGATGAGCCAGTTTTATATTAGCCTTCTAAAAGGTTGCTATAAAAGACTATTGGTTTCCTTTTTTATTAAAGAGAAAATGTCTGTGTGTAGCGGTACTGATTCTCCTAAGGCATTGCTCCAACTTAATGAGTGTGCAGGTGGCTATCAAATTAGATGTTAACAAACTGCCCCCTGGTCACAACAGCCTTGCATGCAGACAGCTTGTTTCAATAATTCTCCAACAACCTTGTTAGCAAAGTTTGATAAGAACATGTAAGTCTGTCCAAAAGGATTATAAAACATCCCTAAGTCATCTGATATCATCAATGGCCTTATTGTCTCTGCAAAGTTCTCTGTGTTCTAAACTCATCCAAGTTCCCCTGCAATCTCCTTAGCTTTCCAGTCAGAGTGCTGGCCAATCGCAATCATTAGGCAATGCCTCTGGCAGTGCCGAGCCATGAGGAGTCACAACGTTGTATTATATAACTGTATTTTACTGATGCTGCATTGGAAGGTGTTTCTTTCCCATTCAGCTGTTCTTGTGTTATTGAATGTGTTTGACAATACATCTTTGGAGCAGTGACTTTTGTACGCAGGGTCTTTCATGACCACTGGGCAGCACCATCCCAGTCTTTAGGAACGTGACACACCAGTTCAAATTATGAAACAGTCTGGGCTGGGCCTCAAAAACTACTCCATATTCATGGCAAACATGCACCCACAGATGCCAGTTTTATTTGTTTATTTATTAAATCGTAGCCAACTAGAGGATGCCAAATATTTTGCTCAATCGATTTTGTTTCCATGTCCAAATTTTGCCAAGGATTGTTTTTAGTTTAGTTTAGCAGTGAGCCTTAAATCTAAAATCTATTGGTTTGGCCTTGCTTGTTGATGACCTAACATATTTCCAAGCAATAAATTAGATAAACTGGGACATACTCAGGTGTGAATAAAATACACTCTGAAAACTAGAGATGTTCACTCATCAAGTTGATTCATGCAAGTCCAAATCATGTCCTGAATCTCTGTGGTTAAAGAAGGAATCTAGTCTTTGGTGTTTATTCTTTTAACTAACTGCAGATATTTGGACACCGAATTACTTCACTTTCATTTTTGTTACATGAACTTACTTGACTGATCACTGTACATGACCAGTATAAAATACTAATGAAAATGACATATATGTTGAATAATAATAATAATCATAATTATAATAATACATACAAAAAGTAATTAATACATTTAATTGATATCGCACTTTACTTTTTACAAAAAAATCTGCATATAGTTCATAAAAACAAAAATTATATATATAAATAAATAATAATAAAATAAATAAACAAATAAATAAACAGGCAAACAAATAAATACATAAATAAAAAAAAAACACAGCAAGCAATAATTTATATAATTTAAATAATAATACTTTAAATAATTATTTTTCAGGTTTTTCTGAAAACATCTGATCTCATCTGGAATGGACCAGTGTGGCTGTAGGTTGTCATTCTAAACTTGATCAACTGTTTAAATGCTGAAATTAAGTGGAATCAGGTAATACCTACTTGTTTTGAACACACCGGCCCTTTGTTGACATCCAAGTCTTAAGAGAACACACTAAAGGAAAAAATGAAAACCACCACAACCCATTCTATCCATATATATAAACTGTCTAATATATATATTCTCTAATAAAATATATAGCACAAAATTGCTGGTGTGTGCTTTAAAACTCAATCCCAGTTAGCTATGTCACTGACCAACACTGATGTAAATGCCATTTAATACATTTTGGAACCAAAACCTTCCATAAAAATGCCAAGAGAAACAGTGTTTATTTCAGTGTGTTTTGTTGCTTCCAATCTTACTTAGCAACTTCAATATATATAATAATATACCCACAACCACATTTAGCAGTGCCACGTCATATATCACCAAAAAGCTCATTTCCTTTTGAATCTCACCACAAATATCCAAACACGTCTGTTTCTTTACAATAACAGCAGTTTTCCTGGATATGGAGCAAGTTCTCTGAAATCTTGCTGCGGGATGCAGTTCTGAGACCCATTCTATCTCTAAATCAGCATTTCTTCATATTCAGAGCGAAATATCTCAGCTTCTACAACACCTGCCTCTATTATACCTCACACATGAATGTCTGGCCATATACTGAAGGATTTTATTGAAGTGTTTTCTATCATATCACTAAAGCCCCATTGTAGTCTTAGGTGGTTTGTGTTTTTGTTATTTGTTTTACTGCCCAATATGTAGAAGGTGGAAGTGACATTAAACACCTTGTTGATTAATATTACAGGCACTGACACTACAAAATGACCTTAAAATGGTAATTAGTTTTTTTTCTAAAATTAAGCAATAGAACGATGAGCTCATGTGTGAAACCAGCTCTCTGAAATCCATATGTACAATGAATAAACATTTTCAAATCCCATACAAAAATTTTACAATAATCATTCATGCATACAGTATTTTTTTTGCTTAAATGCAAAACATACTTGGAAGAATATCAGTATTAGCCACAATTTATTGTGATATCCATTGATTTTGACACTGTTCACATAGTGTGATACTGGTTTAAAGGTAAATCCTGAAGAAACACTAGCTAATGAGAAGAAAATAACTCGATAAGCAAAGAAATATAAAGATGTAGAGTTTCCTGGAATCCCACGGTGTTTAGCACAGCAGGTTGGGTTTGAAAGGGGTTTTTGTTTTGCCTGCGGTTCAGATAATCAAATGGATTGGAGGCAGCTTTAAAACCCCTCTAAAATGACCATTCATTGAACAACAAATAGGTTTTAGACTTCCTAACCCCTTGCTGATGAGTGTTCAAGGCAGTGATGGGAGTGAAGAGTACATTAGGGGCAGGAAGAGGGATAATGCACATCTTTATGTGTTCATAAAGCTGGTCATTTAGATAGGCAGAGAGATATGGAAGTGGTCAGTAGGGAGCCATTCAGCAACAGTGGCATCCAGAGTTCGTCTTGTTAGCCTAAATGGGGTCAACATTCATAAAATTTGCACACAAATCACGAGATCTGAGTCAACATTCTTTATGACTCTGAAACATGCATTTCCTATCATCGGCATCTTGATATTTTTCCAAGAACTACTTACCCAAGTATGCAGAATGGGACAAAATTTCATTAAAAAGTATTTGGACTCTCAACTCAGTTTGCAAAGGTGCATGGAAGTGTAATGAGCTGGATTTTATATAGTACACTATATATACTATATATCATATTACATATACTACCTACTATATTATACCATTAAAATAAACTGTAAAGAGCCCTGTTCAGAAGAAGTGGCTCAGAAAATGGATGGATATATGGATGGATTGGTGGATGATTCTTTGGGATGAGCTTATAGATGGATGAATGGACATGGTGTTGTGAGGCCAAGCAGTACACAAAGAAACCTGATCTAGTCTGATTAGTCACTGGTGGGTTTAGAGAGTAAATAAAATGTCTATTAGTTTTGTAGACATGGTTTTGTCTGTGCATCACTGAGTATAACTGCATAGTATTTATTTGGCTTTTACTTGCAAGTATTATATATTTTATATTGCCTTTGTCTTGTGTCACTGTGTGACTATGCAATGTGACTAAGCAATGTAATGTTTAGTGATTCTGATTCTGAATCTGACAGTGAATAATCTGAAAAAATGACGAGTGAGTGGAGGTATGAGTTGGATGTTTCACTAAACTAGTGAATCAGTCCATTATTTATGTCCCCTAAGCTTGGCAGTGGGCTTCCTGATCACATATTTTTGTCGCTGTGTGCAAAAGCAAACAATATGATCCCTTCGTGGCAAATGGCCAGTTGTGATTGGCCAGTCAAAAGCATCCAGCACGGCTATGTACTTTAGAGATATCATCACTCGGCCATCCTGGACAAAGGGAAAATGACTCTGTTCCAATATCATCAGAGGCTCGCCGTTATCTGGAAGGATGCAGGAGCGGTGGGACTCTGTGATGTGAAGAGCTGATTAAAGTTCACTTGCAGAGCTCAGTTGAGTCTTACTCAGCTGAGTCCAGGATGGTATTTTTTAAACCTGTACTGCAGCCTTTCATACTAAGCAGGGTTTACTTGGATTGTAAATAGGGTGACCCCAGGGGCAGATGACTCTTTAGTTTTGTGATGGAAATAGGAGGGCTGTATCCATTCAAACCTGGGACTTATTCTTTGTTATGTGTTTTCTGGCACTGGAGGACCAGGAGTCTTTTTACTACAAGCTGCATAAGCGTCTTAGTGTTCACAATCCATGTATATATATTATTGCAAAATGTAGCCTTTTCTGCTTACAGTGAGACTCTAAAACAAACGTGGCAGTAAGTTATGTGTTCCAGAAGTCCATTTTTAGGTAAATATGTGCCAATCAGCTGCTGATTATCCGGTTTGTCCTGCCTCCCGTGAGGGTTTTTCAGATCGACTCCCTTTGGGTAGCGATGTGAAGGTGCTGGCACGTGTTTGCACACATGCAGACTGTTCGTTTTCTCCGTTACTAATTCAGGGACGGCGTGAAACAGTGGTGTAATTACTTCACGCCCTTGTCACTTGTTGATATGTGACAGGATATGACTGGTGTGTGTGTGTTTGTTGGTGTGTGTAAATTGCTTAGTGTGGGCTGGAACTCTATCGGGTCTATCTCTTGGACGGCCGCAGCTGTTTTTCCTGCTCTAATGTTCTCAAAGGGCTTATCACGTCCAGAACAGCTACTTTGGGCATGGGGGACGTGCAGGATATGACTCTACTGTTGCATGTAGGGGGACCTAATATGACCTTTACTGAGAGGTCAATGCTTGATGTTCCCCCGACCACACCCAGGGAGCGCAAGAAAGACCATCTAACACATCAACAACAACAACAAACAAGGAACCTAAGTTTCAGTTAACATTACCTCAGCTAATTTTCTTGTCCACATGAGACATGTTGATGGTGCAATTTTCTCCACCAAATACTAGAACCATCTGCAAGGGAGCTTTTGCTGTTTTATATGTATATTGTGCAAAAGTCTTGTGAAAATTGTATTCCAAAAGGCAGTTGTGTGAAGTTAATGTTAAAATACTAGTAGTTTAATAAACACAAGTCATTAATACAGTAAAACATGCTCTTATGTATGGCAAAGTGTTCTCAACCATTTCCAGACCTGTTTCCATACTGAAACCCAGAATGATTTGTAACTATCATCAAGTACCTGGATTGGCTTTTTGCTTTATTTGATTTAAATTAGGTTTGTTGCTTATGGAATTATATAGATCCGCACTCTTGCTGGAGACACAGAGCAGAAATCTGGAACCAAATGTTCTTCTAACAACCAGTATTTTGAAAAGAAGAAATCTTGATACTTCTTACTGATTTCTTGTTGGTCTGCATTTATCCCAGTGTTTTTGATGGCAGGAAAAAACTGCTATTGATATAAATGGCTTCATATTATTTGCATATGTGACTAATACAGTGCTTCTTATTTATGTACATTATACACCACCTATACAGTTCACCTATATCTTATGCCAGTGATGCAACTGTCCTCACCCACACTACTCATTATCCACCATTCATCATGCTTTCTGCAAACCAGCATATGTGTTCTCGGCACTGAAAATGGCACATTTGATCTATTAAGTGTTCTGTTAGTCGATGTTAGGTGATGAAATACTGTGCTAAGAATCATTTAAGGCTCTTTATACTAAAAGTCTTGCAGCTATTAGTACATTTAATCACAATGTCTGCTTTTGACCTCTTGTGCAGTAAAGCATTTTGCTCAGAGATCACATCACATCGCCGAATGACGCCTTTAGTTCCACCCAGAGTTTAGAGGATACTGGCCAAAACACTTAACAGACAACTGACAGCTGATAATCCAGGAGGCTAAAATTAATTAATATTAATAGTAATATTTTAGCTTTAAAATACATTCTGGCCAATTGGATCACAGATGGTCAATGCTAAATCCAAATATTTATACATAAATGACCACCAAGACATGATTTTTCAGACCACACACCAAGGTCTGAAATGTATGTCTTTCATAATCTAAATGCTAATGCGTCTGGATGCGTCACTGACAACGATGTCACAGGAAAATGTGTCATTGTGCCAATAATTGTTGAGGACCAGTGGGAAATACATTTTATTAGAATCTGTAATCTTTATTTTTCCCAAGGAAAACTGATAATATTGTGATGGCACAAACACACAGAGACACAAAATGAAGAACAATGTAAATAAGTCATAAATAAAAGACAAATAAAACTGCATAAATTCTTCATATACAAAACATCAAGTTAGATATAAACTACTATAGATTAATAATACTGCTAATTAATTCACCAGTGGAATTCAAACAGTGGAATGGGAAGAGTTTATGATGAGTTTGACAAAGAGTTCCATGAGTGTATTTTCATCTGATTCTCAGAATTAGCAAAAAAGTTCATACGATAACTGTAATTATTCTATCATACATACTCAAAGCGGCACGTTATTGCTCAGTCATAAGCTCGTATGGAAGAAATATCACTATAATGACTGTTGCCATCTTCATCACCCACATGACCAGATTTTAAGCCACACCCTGTTTATGACTTATGACTGTTTCTTTTAAAAAGGCTGGAGAGTGAGAGAACCAGCCTGCAGCATGACAAATGAAGTGAACCTACAAACTTTGGAGGAAGAGGAAAAGGAGATTATTGCTAACTTGTGAAAAGTATTCCTCTGTGTGATGTGTCCATCTTTCCCCAATGATTTTTACAAAATTATAGACATAATCTAGCTTCTGGATTCTGTACCCTTGCAGTAAAAATAAAAGTTCTACCAGTATCCAGAACCCTATAGTCCTTGTTAGCTATTGCTATCAAGTTGTTTTATATATCATCTGTGTAAACATTGAATTGCATCAATAAACCTGGAGGAACACTACCAGACAAGTCTACAACATCAGTGACAGTTTTGTAGTTAGGAGCCACCATGCTTGTTACTCTCTATGTCTTAAATGGTAAAATAACATGATAGCTATTTAGCTAAGATTAGCTAAGGAGCTAGTTATGTTTTTTCTTTTGCCAGAACATAATCGTGCCCTAAATATGCCATGGCACACTATGTCCATGTTTTTTATGGTTCCCCATACAGGTAACTGTCATGATTGATGGTAATATCTGATAGTGTTGCATTAAATTAGCATGTGGCATTGTGAAGGTTATGTCCTTCAGGAGATTATGAAAATGAAATATTTATGTGTCAGTATTATGTAGCAGGGTTTGAGCAAACTCTTATTCAGTTTTAAGCCCTGTAATATTCATTCACTGATCTATAACCTGGGACAGACATAAGCAGGAGTGTATCCCAGAGCTCATTAAGGCAGAGAAACCCTATGGACAGGTCTCTAGTCCACCAAAACACACACACACACACACACACACACATACATACTGACACACTCACATACACTCATACCTAAAGACAATTTAGCATCTTCAATCCACCTGACATGTCTTGGGGCTCTGAGTGTGGCTGAAAATTAAAATAGCCATTAAACCTATGGTTATGCCTTTAGCAATAACATCAATTTAACATTACCATGATGTCATTACTGTTACAGCTAAGATAATTCTAACGAGATAAGCTGCAGTTCATTACTTTCCATCTCTGTTTTTTCCTCATGTCTTTTCGGCTCCTTTATGTATACCGAATGGCACTTGGCCCAGAGCTCAAGCTAATTGCCTCACTTTCTTTACAGAGGGAGGCAGGGATGAGAAGAGGGTCCTCTAATCTGGAAAATGTGTCTCATTTCCACCAGATGTCTTTAATGACAAAGGCAGGGGCTGATCCAGGAGTTCAGGGAATGAAGCTGGCGTCTCTAGGCCTCTTGTGCCGAGCCCAGTGATGATCCAGGCTTCTCCACTTGGCAACTCCAAGGTCCTACACATAGAGCATGTTGTGACATGCCATTTACAATTACAATGGCTTTGTGTTCCTTCTGAAGTAGTTTTTTGAAGGGTTGAAGGTTGTCTTGTTTTGCCTGCAGTCAGAGTGCAGTTTAAAATGAACTCACTTAAACAGTAAACAGCAGTAACACCTGAAGAGAACATAAAGTCAAATTTTTGACTTTGTGAGTTGGTTAAAATGGTTCCACAGTGTTTATCATGGATTTTTTAAAACAAAAAAACCCTTTCATATTATGAATGTCAGCACAAACCTCACTTTATATTGTATATCTGAGATTTTGTAGCAATACATTTAGAGTATGTTGCCTGTTTCTGAATAAATTTTTTGCTTGGAAAGACCATCCTGCTGAGGCGGAGCTAGCTCAGCGAACACGTATGGATGTGAATTCCTTTTTGGTGTTGTAGGACTTCCTAACAGTGCCTTTAGATCATCTTAATATCAATAAACATAAAATATTTCACTCAGCCAATGAGCAATCAGTATTCATCAGCATTATTGTTAGCATCCTAATGAAAGCTATTTTTTATATAATAGTTTTTCATTCATTTTGTAATGTAATATATTATTATGCTTCCCAGAAACATTGCCATGCCAATAAATGACAAGAAACTTTTTTTGAATACCATTTACTCATATTCCTTGAGAACTCGCTCATTGAAGTCATGTTTTGTATTTATAGAATAAGCCAGGCTCCCATTAATTGGCTCATATCTGGCTATTGATACATTGGTACATTTCCATCATCCTGTGAAGCTTGTCCAACCTAGTAAGAGTTGTTAAGAATTACTACTACATTTGTTAGAAATGTATTGGCAGGTTGACTCACATCAAGTTCTCAAGTCCTTGAATCTCAAAACCTGCAGGGTCATGAAGAGTGTGGGCCTGCAAAGTCCTCCACATTAATGTTGTTAATAAAGCCTGAGACCACATGACCCTCCCTCAACCTCCCTGGACAGGCCGTTCAGGAGTCTGTGGCGCCAGATGCAGTTTTTGCTGGTGATTAAAGTAATTTGTTGTGGTTGTCAGTGGATCCGCAGTGCGGCTTGAATCCGTGTCAAAATGCAGAGTGCCGGGAATCTTCTCAGTGCTGTCTCAGAGCTTGAATGATTCCTGTAGCTAATTATCACTAGCTTTGGCCTCATTATCAACTGCGGGATGGCTCTCTCAAACACACACACACACACACACACACACACACACACACACACACACACACACACACACACACACACACA